>BDIP01000032.1:9462-40908 GCA_003568945.1 Kipferlia bialata
ATGTATATGTATATACTATACTGTATTGTAAGGGATACCCCAATGTGGACATTGTACACACAGAGGAGGTATATTATAGTAATATATAGTATGACACAGCATAATATATATATATATACTATTTGTCGTGTTAGCAGGGATACCCCAATGTGGACATTGTGCACACAGAGGAGGTATGATCAAAATCATATACATTAATCGTGAAGGTATATATGTATATATACACTATACTGCATTGTGAGGGATACCCAAATGTGGACATTGTACACACAGAGGATGTATGATCTACAGTATAATATATGCAGTATATATATGTGTGTGTGTGCGTGTGTGTGTGTGTGTGTGTTATACTACATCATTAGTATACCCCAATGTGAGGTATTTATATGCATTGATTGTATATATCATGATGACTGCATTGTCGAGGGTATCCCTGTGTGTACAGGAGGTGTTAAACAACACTATTATGCATATATATTTAGGATGAATATGTGCATTATTGTGTCTAACCCCCAGGGTGCGGAGACCCACGAGTTTGCCAGGGTGTTCAACTACAGATGCGTGTTCCACCTAGGTACGTATAGATATGTACTTACTGTTCAGTACCTATTGGTTATCTTTGACATACGCCATTCCAGAGACAAGTGTATCACATTTATGTGTATATTCTAACCCTGTCCACACATGATTTACATGTGTATCGTATGTTATTATATATTCACTAACCCTGTCAGGTGGCAAGTCCCACCGCTTCTCCTCCTTTGACTATGACTCCATCAATGGGACAGAGGACATGCCATACGAGGTGGGTATGTTGTATGGTGTATGTAGAGATATGTGAGTGTATATGAACAGCCAATGTGCTGCACTATATATATATTTATATATACTCTTGTATATATGTGTATAGATACCTGCTAACGCTCAGAACACCTCTGCCCCCTCCCTTGACACTGACATTCTCTCTCTCTCTCTCTATCTCTCTCCATCCATTGTGTGTAGCATTTTAACCTTAGAACACCTCTGCCCCCTCTCTGGACACTGACATTGTCAATGAGCTGCACTCCAGCCAGGACATGATAGACGTCGTGGTGCAGAGGTATGGGTTGTATCACTTTCATGTACATTTTCTCGATATATATGCTTATCTGTATGATTCTTATTATGTATAAAAAATAAAAGTATTTATGTATAAATATACTTCTAACCCTTCCAGGTTTGGACTCCTCCAGTCCAGACTGGACACTGTCTCATTCATAGTATATATACATAGTGAATATCTATGTCATGTATATATACTAATTACTAGGTTTGGTCTGCTCCAGTCCAGACTGGACACTGTTTCATTCATAGTATATATACATAGTGTATATGTCCTGTATATATATACTAATTACTAGGTTTGGTCTGCTCCAGTCCAGACTGGACACTGTGTCTGCCCTTGTCAACAGCCATGCACAGAGCCAGTTCTTCATGGAGGGGGGAGCTAGGTATATAGTATAGTATATAATGTATGTATGTATTGACATGTATATATGTATATATATAGATTATTATATGTAAATAGTGTCTGCCCTTGTCAACAGCCACAGTTCTTCATGGAGGGAGGGGCTAGGTATCTTATATGTATACTTCATCAGTATAGTATACATTGTCATAAATGCATATTTACTGTACTCTTATACACTCTCACCCCAGACTGTACAAGGTGTGCCTCACCCCCTATGCCCCCCCTGCCTGTAGACAGATGCACCCCCCTGCATTTTGCATGCTGGACTGTAGGTTTGTATGCATTATATATACACACACACATATGTGTGTGTAGTAGTTATGGTGTTTCTCACCCTCAGGCATGTGTACCTGCTTGTCTGTGCCCACAAGGTGTACGTCTGGGCAGGAGAGCACAGCACAGTCATCGATAACGAGGTACCATACATCATATATATAAACAAGTGTATATATACATATATATATATATATATATATGCAAAGTGTACATACCACTATTGACAACGAGGGGGGGAATGAGAATATTTCTTGTCTCTTCTGAAGTTTATATCCATGACCTATCTCTCCCTATATATATGTATATATATCAGCACTTACCTCCAGTACGCAGCACTGTATGCCTCTGAGCTGTCTGTGCATGACACTGTGCATGAGCAGTATACACACACACACATATATATATATATACATATGGATATATATATATATATACTAACATTAGTATGCCGCCCTCTATGCCTCTGAGCTCTCAGTGCATGACACTGTGCATGAGCAGCAGGGTGAGACAGACGCACAGGAGGAGAGGGAGAGGGAGATTGTACACCTCGACGAGGGTTCAGAGGTACACAAATATACTTACTTATGTAGTAATATATGTGGATTCTTGTCTCCTATTATTAGTATAGACCCTTATCCCCAGGTCCCCCACTTTGTGGACTGCCTTGGTGGCAGGATGCCCTACAATGGGGTCCAGAGTGTGAGGATACCATCCACGGCACCCACAGCATCACTCACAGTGGCACCCACACTAGGTATATATATACTCATATATATTTGTTTGCGTGAATATATGTATGTCACATGTAAAATGTCTTTGCATAGTGACTCTATTCACTAACCCCCAGTCCATCTCTCTCAGCGGTATCAGTATTAGCAGATATATATACATCGTGACTAACCCCTAGCCCATCTGCAGTGGCTGCACCGCACTGGGTGTCTGGAGGGACCAGTCCTGGAGGCATATGCTAGGACATGCCTGAACAGGTATATACATTGTATAGTATATATATATATATGATATAGTATAGTGTATATTGAACAGTCTGGAGGGACCTGTCCTGGAGGCATACGCTAGGACATGCCTGAACAGGTATATACATATATACATATACTGACCATACCTGACTTCTCTTGACCTCTCTTGACCACCAGGGATGACACCGATAGAGAGGACATCCTGGGCACATCTGAGCTGAGGAGGACAAGGGTGGACGAGCTGGATATGAGGTATATATGTTCTATTTGCTATAATAATGCGAATATTTATTCTATGAGGAGTACATAGCTACATACATAGCTGGTAAATATTTGTGAATTACTATTTAGTTTCTGTACTATTCAGTGTGTGTATTGGCCAATATTTGTAGCATCCCTCCTTGTGTTATGACCCCTCCCTCTTACCACTAGGCTTGTGTCTCTTGACAGATGTATATATATGGTGTAAGGAATAACGAAGATCTGACTGTCAGCTGGCTTGTCTCTTTACAGATCTACATGGATTAATTACGACGATCAATATCTAACTGTCAGGCTTGTCTCTGAGACCCGTGTTCTGTCCTCTGTGGAGGATGACATCACCCTGCTCGCAATGTGAGTGATATGTATGTTATATGTATGTATATTATATATATAGCCACTGAGTATATGATACTGATACTGATACTGATGATGGCATCACCCTACTCGCAATGTGAGTAAGAGTGACTATATATAAATGCATGTACCTTTGTATGCCCTCTCACCCCCAGGTGCCTCTCCCCCCCACCCATCACCCTACCTAGGGTATACACTGTATCTAGGGCAGGGAGGGTCACCATATGCCTGATGCCTCACCAGGTGACACATTGCATTGTACATATCTTTAAGTATCCGATGATCTGAGTAGTGTGATGTTTCTATGACAATCACGTATGTACATTCCAAAGACACATGCATATTAACATGCTCTAACCCCCAGGCCTCCCTTGAGTCCAGTGATGCTGCCTGTGTCGTGGTGGATGACCTGTCCATGGTGCACCTCTGGATCAGAGAGGTGTGTGCATGATAGATATATGCATTGATAGATAGATAGATATATAGATAGGTAGATAAATATATAGATATGGTATAGTATAGTATTGGATGACCTGTCCATGGTGCACCTGTGGATTAGGGAGGTGTGTGGATGTATACTTCCGTATTCATTGACGCATGATAGAAATGGTGTATCATGTATTGTTTACTTTATATGTACTCACCCCCATGGTGTGTCCGAGTCCACTGATTATGTATCAGATATATACATATATACATATTCTATATATATTGTGTATATTCCCCCTCACCCCAGGGTGTGCCCGACTCCACTGAATATATATATGATATATATCCTATACATATATACATTATGTGTGTCTCTCTTACCCCAGGGTGTGTCCGAGTCCACTGATTATATATATGATGTATTATATATACTATACAAATTATATATATATACATTCACCCCTCTCTCTTACCCCCAGGGCGTGTCCGACTCTACTGTCAGAAGGGCAAGGGCATTCATACTGGCCCTGCTCAGAAACCAGGGCCGTGTTGACCTTGTTGATGTTGTGCACAGCATGGATGAGCCCCTGTCCTACGCTGCCCTGCTGCCAGGGTATACATATACATATACATATATATATATGTATGAATGCGTGTGTGTGTGTATTCATGTATTAGTACATATATAGTGGTGTTGTCCTATAAGTGTTCTCCTCACCCCCAGCTGGGCCAGAGTCCCACTCCTTGACGAGCCAGAGCCAGAGCACAACTCGAAGGTATAAACAACCACAAATTATCGCACTTTATGTATCTATTTCTATTGTATAGTGCCGTCAAGCCTTACATATATATATGTGTGTGTGTATCCTCTTATATAGTGTCGTTAATGTCATTCCTTACCCCCAGGCCGTCATGCTTCGGGAGGGCCTCATCCGCTATGTGGCCAAGAAGAGAATCACAGACCTCAGAAGGGCATACGACAGTGCCGAGAGCGAGGTAACATGTCGCACTACAATTCACATTATATACTGATTTGAGTGATAATGGTATGTCCATCCAAGTCTTTCTAGGATGACATACGACACTGCGGAGAGCGAGGTAACTAATATGGAATACTCTCTCTCTCTCTCTCTCTCTCTCTCTCTATGTACCATATATCTTGTACCAGGAGGAGGCCTCTGACCTGATGACCCTTCTCTCTTTCTCTCTCTCTCTCTCTCTCTCTCTCTCTATGTATCGGTTCTCTCTCTCTCTCTCTCTCTCTCTCTATGTATCGTTTCTCACTCTTCAGGAGGAGGCCTCCGACCTGATGCTGACCTCTCTCTCTCTCTCTCTCTCTCTCTCTCTCTCTCTCTATGTACCACATACCTTACACTAGGAGGAGGCCTCTGATCTGATGCGTGACCTCCTTGAGTTCAGAGCAGACTTTGTGGCAGACTACTGTCAGACAAACACAGACGGCACACCTCTGGCAGGTATATCCTTAATCCAATGAATCCACACCATTCCAATAATGACAGTGACCTGTTCCTATTTCTACTCACTCACAGGTGCTGGTGAGCGTGGTGTGTTCCCAGACGCCTACTCACCCACTGTACACACACCCTCTACCCTGAGGGAGGGAGAGGAGAGGGAGAGTGTAGACAGTGAGGGAGAGTACTACGAGGGAGAGGCAGACGGTGAGGGAGAGGGAGAGGGAGAGGGAGAGGGAGAGGATGTGTACTATGAGGAGGGGGCTGCACCAGGGGGGGTCATTATATGCTCAGATACAGAGTCTGAGGACTACTAGACAAGCCTTAGATGTCGGCTAACGTGTATATATCTCTATGTGTGTGCGGTCTGTGTTTCGTGTGTACGCTCTCTATGGATGGGCTTTATGTTCAAGTGTCCCCGGTGGTGTTTTGAAAGAGAGGGACAGGGTTTGTATTGTAATAGAAGAGCTTGTTGGACATGTAGCTTGCCTGAGAAAACGTTAGTTGCAAGCGTTTCATAGTCTCCGATTCTGTCGGAGATTTTCAGGATCTGACTGAAGCCACACACAAGCATATCTCTTTCTAGCAGTGGAACTTGGGGTTTGGTATGCCTGCAGAGTGTTTGGGTGTTAGCAGTACACCTACTATAGATGGTGTAGCACCAGAAGAGAGAATGGAGACGGGGGGAGAAGGGGGGGAGTGTGGGAGAGAGGATACCTCAGCACATCCCTCTGGCACTGATTCTCACTCTCTCTCGCTGTCTGATCCTCCATCTAACACTACTCTTCTCATCGAGGGACAGGTAGAGTCTGTGGCAGATGTTATGGTGGAGGCAGCTGGGAAGTGTGGGGGTGAGACAGTGAACTGTGCTGCTCAGAGAGAGAGAGAGACAGTGGTGGAGGAGGGGGAGGTTGTGAAGTCCACCTATGCTCAAGACTCTGGTGTGCAGGAGACACTTGGAGAGCTTGTAGGCAATGTATCTCTGGCCAGTGAGACAATGAGGTAAGATACCACGCACACATCTATGCCTCCAACATTATGTCTAATTAGTGTTCCAATTCCATCTCCGAACCATAATATATCATGTACAATGGATGTCATTCTGCTCAAAGCGTATAATGATGGCCTCATATTTATAACATCAGAGTGACTTGGGGCCCAAGTCACTTGGCAGACGAGGCTATTGTGTTCTTTCCCTCCTCATTGCTCACCCTTCAGTTATGTACGTGAGTTCATATGCAAACCTGACCCTGAGAGTGACTTGGGGACACAGTCCCGTGACCTATTCGCTGGACTCGGCCCACTGTGCAAGGATACACTAGGTATCCAAATGTATCATCCACCGATATATACTTCACAGCTCCAGTGTTTTCAGAAACATATCATGTAGAATACCATCTGGATACCTATTCACTCCCCCACCCCAGCCCTCTCCGACACGTGGTTCTCCTTTCTGCTCGATGCAGTCAAGACACTGCCTCTGAGTGCAGACACTCTCTATGGTATACTGATACCACTACGGGTTGTGGCAGGTTGGGCTTCACAATTGTAGTATAGTGCTAACTCTGTACTACTAGGACTAGTAGTATAGATTATTGAATTCTGACAGTAACATGTAATTCCTTCTGACTACTCCTATATATCAACATATACTCATCACTATGTCCATCGCTCCCTCCAGACAACCTGACATGTGAGTCTGCCCCCCTCCTCCGAGAGATGTGCACTCTACTCATCAAGGGGGCAGAGACACTGGTACAGGAGCCATACAACTTTGATGTGGTGGCTAGGTATGTATATAAGAACTATATAGTGTATAGATACTTAGCATATGTACATATATGTATAGAATATCAACTTTGACGGTATGGCTAGGTATGTAGAGAGACAGGTCGTATATACATATATGATATATGTATATATATGGGTGTTACGTGGTACTTAGCATAATGCTCTAAGCATATGTGTTCATATATATGTCTACAACTCACACAGGAGTGCAACCACCCTGATGTGGTGGCCAGATATGTTATGAAACAGTATAACTACACTATACATATGATATTTACTCAGTATTACATTCAACTTTGATGTACCAGCGTATGTGTATATATTCTAGACATATAGATATCCATGTAAATGAATATGTACACTGTATCCAAGATATAGTATATATCTTACACAGGATTGCCACGACTCTGACTCTGCTGCTGTTCGATGACGGCATATCTCAACCAGGTAGAGTGTAGTCACATTGTTAAGACTAAACATTCATAGTTATTTGAATATTGACTATATTCTATCAGTAGCATGGCAGGGACTCTACTCAGGGAGAAAGTGCTGAATATCTGTTTGTATTGTTGCTATTTTGCCCCCAGCTGACAGTCTTACTTCAGATCTCAGTGCTGACAAGAGGGCATGTCGCCAGTACCTCATAGACGAAGGTATAGATTCTACACACTGTTGCACTAGAAGAGTCCCGTCCCTAACCACATCCAGTGTATCATACATTTGCATGCATGTAACTGATTCAGGCCTGCTCTTTTGCATACGGAAACTCTTGTGTGCCCTTATGGACGAGATAGAGTACGAGGAGGAGTTAGACCCGATGAGTGGGATGGACGGGGTGGAAGGAGAAGTAGAATCGGAGACTGACAGTGAGGGGGATGCTGAGTCAGAGAGTGACTCTGACTGTGAGTGCAAGGAAGAGGGAGAGGAGTGTTCAGGAGAAGACCACTCCGACGAGGATCTGGAGGATGATCCCTCTGTGCCACTAGACTACAGAGCACGCCAGGATGCAACCTACGCTCTCGGCGAGATGGTCGTTTTGATACTGGTAGGTGTGTGGATGTTATTGAGAAACATTCTGCTGTTGATTCGCAGTACGTAAAATCGACGTCCTAACCTACCTAGAATTTGCTGACACCAGCGGAGGATCTTGTTTACTCCATTGACCATGTGAGGGACCTCGTTGGCTTCTTTGTGGAGTACTCCCTGTTGACTGAGGTCATTTACCACCAGTTGTTGGCCCCGCTGACTGTTCAAGGTACATATTGAAGAGTATACTTAGTTTTGTATATAATATATATTCAGTTTATATACTCATAGTATATGTATTAGTATTAGGTCTAAGGCGTAAGTACGTTTGCCACTTGATAGTGCTATCTTCGTGGTAACATGGATTGAACTGAGGGTGATGTTTGAGACACATTCTGACCCTCTATTACTATTACTGACCTTTAGACAAGACATGTGAGCTCCTCTTTGAGTCCGGTATCCTGTCCGCCCTCACTGATATTGCAGAGGATGATGAGGAGGTGGGAGGGCTACTGATTGCCTAATGTGACAACACAATCTAACTATACTGGTGTCACTATCCGAAATTTCGGCTCTTCTAACTGCAGCATGAGTGCATGTTACAGTGGCTGACAAGGAGGCTCCTCACTAGTGGTGAGTCAGAGAGAATATGTCGATTATCACACGACCTACTGGACAAGTAATATTAGTGGAATACAGTTCGAAATCCCATTACAGCATCCTATCAATAGTAATACTATATAGAGATACTATTGTAGTATCTCTATATATGCAGTGTGTTGTATCCAATATGCCTTCTCCTATTTGACAATTCAGAGACATCTACCGCCAACCACTCCCTGCGTCCTGGCTTCCTACCCCTCCTCAACGTCATACTCCCTATGCCTGACTATATGGAGGGGCACGGAGATGCATACCGGCTGCTGCTACATGGCTCACCTCTCCTCCAATTTGACAGAGATAGAGCAGCCACCCTGCGGTGCCTGAGAGTTGCACTAGAGAGAGGTATACACCATCATAGCACGTATATATCAATTCCTGACCCTCCCATTGTATTGTGTGGTAATAGTTATCTCTGAAAGATCCACTCACTCGTTAGACACCGTCACCGATGTCGGGGATCTGGTGACGGGGCCCAAGTCCCTTCCCGCACTCATATACCCACTGCTCAAAGTGAAGTATGAGGAGCAAGACATATCCCTGGCGACGCAGGTATGGAGTCATAGCATACAATCTGCAAGGACTATCGGATACCCATATTAGGTCATGCCTCTCTAACTGAATATGTATGGTCCAGTATTGTATTTCTCTCTCCTTTCTATCTCCCTTTGCGGTCAATCATCAATGTATTTGTATATCCCTCTAATACTCAGATGCTAGGAGAAGCCATGTTTGTGCTGTGGGTGCTCGCAGACAAGGGTATGTGACACGCTATGTATACTGACTATATTGTGATACGTAATCACATGTGTGTTATGTGATGCGTATATACAATGTATTTTTCAACCCCAGTGGAATCACCTGAGCAGGAAGTGTCAATCCTGCGTCCAGCCTTAGAGCCCCTCTGTCAGTCTTTCTTAGACTGCAAGGTGAGTATCAGTATCAGTATATATAGAAAGATACTGATACTAATACTGAGGTGACCAAGTCTGTCCAGAAGGGTGGGGGCGTCATCTCACTCCTGTTGCTGCGCACTGTACTGCGGGTCCAGGGCAGAGGTACAAATATGTATACACACACATAGATATATATATATACATATATATGAACATGTGTGTGTCAGGATCGTCCACTCTTGGTGCCCTCTATTATTGATTCTTACATATTCTCATTCAACTACCAGTGTGGAAGCGTAATGACCCTCACTCCCAGCCCCATTTTCTCAACCAGAGTACATTCCCCAAGTCCACAAGACTGTCATCAAGGTATAGTTATATTGATCCTCACGGGAGTCACATCGAGAATTTCACACAATACACCCTTGTTGCGATATATCTGGTATAGTATCTATATGTATGTGTATACTATGTCGCCAAACCCCTCGTTGCCTGTTGACAGTGCTTAATCACCCCAATGACCCTAGATTCTCAACTGGAAGAGGATCCAGAACATACAGTCAATGTGTGCCATGGTGCTCTTCAACATGGCTGGGGTGGAAGGTGACCCATGGTGATACACAATTACACATATATATACTATATGATGATACAAAATTTACTGTGGTGGAAGGTGTACATGTAGAGTATAGTGACACATATACATACAGGCCACCGGCAGTGGAAGAAATGAGGTGATATGCAATATTACTGTACCGTTAACTATCCATGAATTGTGCATCCAACCTCAGAGACTCACTCACCTTCTCGCATGTGTGAAAGCGCCACTGTCCAGAGCCTCACAACATACATCTCTCAGTACTCTGATGTGAGTGGCGTCATGTTCAAACTCCCAGTCTGGAGGTTGCTCGCTCTCTGGTCAGCAAACCGTACGTCATCATTCAAACTCCATAGTGAAATGTGTATCTACTTCGTACAACACGGTGTAAAGTTTGACTCTTAGCTGTTGAGTACAGAGGGTTCTCTTTCATAATGGTCTCACCGCAGCTGGGAACGAGAAGCCTCTGACAAAGGGCAAGGTCAACACAATGCTCTCCTTCTGTCCCTTCCAGGTTTGTCCTTCTAATGTGATGCTACGTATTGTGTACTACCTTTCAATAGAGTCAGTGGTACACGAGAGCAATACAACTTAACGTAAAGAGAGTACAACTTGAAATCACTCGGGATTCTATGTATCTGGATACTTTACCATCATCACAAGTGAATTAGTGTCCAGATTAATGAGTCAAGTATGCATATATATATTCATAGTCATTCGTATCTTACTCTCTTAGAACGTAAAGCGTATCTCTTATACCAGTACCCTCAGGAGAGGCTGGAGTGGTACACAGCCAGGGTCTCCAAGTACAAGAGGGCTCATTCGCTAGAGGCCATCTACAAGTGCACCACCAACAGGTACAGGACAGGATATTCTTTTCCTTAGCCTATACGTATGAACTTAGTAACTATCTAAGAGGATCGATACCTAAGATCACGATTGCGTTCATTCATTTCATGCTATATCTCACCTGTTAGTGATGGAGTGACCAGTTCCACAGCAGGGTGTGTAATTGATTGGCCTGTAATGTAATGTATACTCCACCATCTTTCTTTCCATACTCAATATAGCGAGGGAGTGACCGGTGCCACATCAGACCACAGAGGCCCAGAGAGTGTTAAGCTCATACTGGCAGAGATACACCAGCTGGCACAGATACTGGAGGCCTTCTTCAAGGTGCGAACGGCCATCTGAACACACATTCTGAATACACATTCTGAGATGCTTACTATTGTGACTCAATATGCATCAACGGTGAAAATGTCGTAATTACCCACCCTGTATACCAATTATCACCAACCCAGTGGAAGGGGGCAGAACCAAAGAAGCAGGAGTCCCCTTCAGAGGAAAGGCCAGAGACAGTCACTTCCTCAACCGACAAGTCCAGTGACCAGTCTATCACACTCATCCGCATCCTCTACATCTGCATAGCCTTCTGTGTGTATTCCTATGCCGTATGGTCATAGGGCATGAGACAGAGGGCAATGACTGAGAGCCTCAGTCTGAGACATGGACAGCACAGAGACGAATAGAGAGAGAGGTGGATTAATATTTCTTCTGTATGTATTCCTGTGCCATATGGTGTTACGTCCTAGGAGGAGAGGGCAATGACTGAGACATAGACACAGTATAGCAGTCTGTAAAGTATCCCCAAACACACCTCCAGTTTCCAAGAGACATCAGAGTACAATTGAGACTTGAGAGAGTCTTTATCACTTAGTAATTATCCTACACACTGTATATACAAGAACGAGTCGCAAACAGCCTGTTATACTGTAACTAAGTGGTGCTAGATCCGACCCACATGGATTATTGTCACAATTCTACTATTTGCATTGTAAACTCAGTGTATTATCGGAATAGTATACATGTATGAGCGTATGCTGGTACCCATACACGGATACATGTGTGCATCTCTCGATGGTTTACCGGCCGCAACAGACCACAATCAGAGAGACAGAGAGCCACACTGATAGTCGGACCGTTCGTCATCGAACGGTGCCAACGTCATACGTCTCACCCTCCGTGTATATACTAACCCACACTCTCTAGGAAGATAGAGAGAGAGAGAGACTAATGGGAGATGAGTATGAGTATACTCTGCCTATGAGGTATCTCCTAGGGGGTGTGGTGGAACTGGTGGCTGGGCTGCTCGCACTCTATGCCCTGTGTTGTCAGGTACGGACACTTACTTCTGATACCCACACACTCCTATTTGGATACAGCAATAGCCATGGGTATGTATCCTGTAACACTCATGTCCCCTCACTCCTCTAGAGTTAGTGAATGTCTATGGTACTCTCTCCCCAGACCCAGCAGAAGAGGGTCACTTATCCCTATAGAGTATATTAAAACTGTACATATAATTACTATATTGTATTCATAACACTAGGTCTCTCCCCCCAGAAGGGTGGGTTTACTTATACCATACTATAACTGCAATGTATTCATAACACTATGTCTCTCTCATAGTACTATATCCTCTCTCACATCAGACCCAGCAGAAGAGGAGGCCCTCACTCATACTGTAATGTACTTCAATATAACACACTATTATGGTACCTATATGGGTATACGGTGTATGAGTCTAACATCAGACCCAGCAGAAGATGCGACTCACTCACACAGTATTGAAGTATGTATATAGTGCTATTGTATCACTGATAGAGTACACATATAAGAGTGTCTCTCTCACCCCAGACCCAGCAGAAGAGGAGGCTGAAGAAGGGCCCCTGCTCTTGGCACAGCAAGAGAGCCAGACAAGAAGTGACACGGTCACAGGTACTGACTCTCTCTCTCTGTCTCAATATATGTATATATATCTTGGGTCTGCATTTGCACAGCAAGAGAGCCAGACAAGAAGTGACGAGGTCACAGGTACTGAAGCACTATCTCTCTCTCTCTTTCTTTCTCTGCCGCTATATATGTATACATATCTTGAATCTGCTCCTGGAACAGCGAGAGAGCCAGACAGGGGGTAGTGACAAGATGACGCCTACTGGTCTCAGTCTCTCTCTTCCTCTTTCTACATGTGAATTCCTAGGTAACAGGTATTGAGCAGGAGGTGACACGGTCACATGTATGGACCCCCCCTCTCTCTAGACATATTTTCGTCTCAATACACTGTATACTGTATACAGAGAGCCTCTATATTATATAGACTATATGTCCTCTCACATCCAGCTCATGCTACTTACAGCAGTCCTCGGCCATGCAGTCAGGTACTCGTTCTTCTCTCTCCCTCTCTCTCTTTATCTCTCCCTCTCTTCCTCTACCCCCTCATTGTCGGCCATGCAGTCAGGTGTGTGTTAATATCTCTCTCTTCCTCTCTCTTTCTCTATCCCCTTAGTGCCAGGGTTGCTTAGGTTACTCTCTCACTATCTCTCCCTCTCCACCCATACTACCAGGACTGAGGTTCGTCTCTCTCTCTCTCCCCATCTACACCCTTATTCTCAGAACTGCCTGGGCCTTTGCGATGCCTCTGTCCAATGACCAACTGCCATTCCTGCCAAAACTGGCCATGAACAGGTACTCTATGACTCATAAATTATGAGTATGTATACAATCACCATTATTATCCAGCATATATACAATAAATATCCTATACATACTATATACACTGGCTACGCACAGGTACTATAATAGAATGTATATGTGTTATCTAACCTGACTCCCATATCAATCGGCATATTATAATTATACACTTTCCCATATATAGTATATAGTATATATATATTCTATATACACTGTATGGTGTAACTCTCTCACCCTAGACTGTCCACCCTGCTGCTGTTCCTGTCCTTCAGCATGTACATCAACCAGTGTCTGCTGGTGTCATCAAGGTAAATGCATGCAACTACTACATTTTTGTGAATATATGAGTGAGGTATATTAGTATAGTCTAAAGATAATCTAAGATTATCTTTAGACTAAAGATTAGACATCAACCAGTGTTTGCTGGACCAGCAGACTCTGCTGGTATCAAGGTACATGAATGTAACGATACATATTGACATATATATATCAACAAATACACGTTAGCAGTTAGTAACTATAATAGTTACTAACTATTCTAAAGTGTGGGTTGTCTCTTCCACCCACCCCAGCTATGTCATGTCAGAGAGGTCACTTCCTAGACACATCATCAATGCAGTCACATGGGTTGTGGCATGCACATCAGGTACATATATGTCACCATGCATCATATTCATCCATGTGTATAGTACGTCTCTACCCTCAGGAGCCATCATTGTGTACTATGTCACCATGTAGTATATGCATACATGTATATATACATATATATCTACGTAGTTATGGTAGTCTCTACCCTCAGGAGCCATCATGGTGTACTATGTCACCATGTGGCTATTGTGCACTGACGATGCTGTAGCAAGAGAGCTGCCATTCACCAAGTATGACCTGGTAAGTGTGTGTGTGTGTCTCTCTCTCTCTTTCTCTCTTTCTCTCTCTCACTCTACTTCGTATCTTACAATACACACTACTTCAATTCAGTACTATTTCGTGGTATTATGGGTGTTTGTGGCCTATATACCAATCAAATAAAAAAGTCTCTCTTTTCATCCCTCTAGTACTAACATCCAGTATTACGTCGTCTTTGTCTGGGTGTTTGTGGCCATAATGTTCCTCTTAGCCGGAAGGGCCATCAAAGGGTACGTTTTACGTAACGTACAAAGACAATGACTACTAGTCTCTATTCATGAATATCAAGGCTAGAGCCTTATATGTTTTATATGGATATTGTTCACAGGGATATCATAGGGTATGTAGGCATATATCATTGTATATATCAACCCTATCATTCCAGGCAGCTACAATTGATCATGGTAAGCTGTCTAACTTGTCACTCTCGGTCACTCCCTTACTCTCTATATCTTACTCCCAGTGAATTTGTATATATATTCAAATACAATTGTGTATATATACGTGCATCTGACTTCCAGGCAGCTTGAGCTGATCATGATCAGCTGTCTGCCCCATGTTTCTCTCTCTCTCTATCTCAGCATATACATATGTATCTATATATATTAACACATAATAGCCAATATCTGACTCCCAGGCAGCTGATCATGGCTAGCTCTATCGGAGGAACAAAGGTAAGCTATTCTCTGGCATACATACGTAATATGTAATTTATGACCATCGACCAACCTCGTGTATGTTGTTCTGTTAGTCACTATACACATTCTAACAGATTTCAATTCCCGATAACTCACCTCAGAACGAGAGAGACTTCTCCCCCCTGATCAGACAGCTCAAGGTGGGGATGGCAGTCAATTCCTGATGATGATGTAACCTCCTATATATTAGTAATATATAATATAATACAATATAATATAATATAATAATACATCTAATAAATCAAGGTCTCTTCTGCCATTGGTGCCGTTTGTGCAGTGGGCAGAGGCATCGCATACCTCCTGTGGTCATTCAGAGACAACCCAGGTACTTGTATGTGGACCTCTCACTCTCTTCCTGTCTCTCTATGTGTATATATTCATATACATATATAGTGTGTGCACTCACTCCAGATGTATGGAACCTGCCAGAGGGCTGGGACCTCTGTATCTCCCTCTCTCTCTATGTATATATATATTCATATATGTATGTATGTCCCCTCACTCCAGATGTATGGAACCTGCCAGAGGGATGGGACCTCTGGGTGTTCTTCTTCCTACCAGACGTTGTCCCTACAGGTATGAGACTAGTATTTTACCCGTTATGCCATTCCATCACATGCTATGCATCGGACATGACCTCTAATCAGCTAATTGGGTGATAGTAGCGCTGACTGACCAGTCACCATGTCCAGAACAGTATTACTTATTATTACAACTATATACATTTTTACTTTCCTTCAAAGGATAGGAAACATCGGAAATGACCTCTACTAACTGTCCAGTCACCATATCCCTCCTTGTGCTCGGCAAGGCCCCATTGACAAAGAACAAGAGAGCAAGGTGGGTGCTATCTCTACATAGTAATACAGATAGAAGTACTATTGGTATTATTGATGCTATTGTGTTGTCTTAGCAAACTGGGTATTCTATCTACTATTGGGTGGTCCAGCGGTATTGTTTGTGTTATGATCAAGTACCTCTCTCAATGATTGAGTAATACATTAACCCAGTGGAGTGAGTCTGAGCTCTGGCAAGAACCACATGCCACCAGTCATTCCCAATCCCTTGATCACACAGGTGAATATGCTATACATTAGTATATACATGTATTCTGTTATACATACATTTGATCTCCATCGCTGCTTCAATGTCAATACCTGTCCTATTCTCTCTCTAATTTGAACAGGGTTCCAGGCCAGTTGCTATGGGTACTGTCCAGGATAGTGTGCTGTGATAACACAATGTTTCCACAAAAGAGTGAGTAGACTCTACTGTGTAGAGTAATAGTGTTACTTGTGTCCAGAATTAGGCCAGAATTAGTAGTGTTAGGATTCTTACTTAGAATAGTATATGCGCCCCTAACAGTGAATAGACTGCCTGCGGTGCTCTGATTATTGATTTCATCTCGTTTCATGCACCGTTTGTATATCGGAATTTTCCGATTCTGAGGCTGCTTGCTTCGTCCCCTCCTGGCCGCATGCTCTCTCTCACCCCCTGCTGGCAGCAACATACTATATATACATGCCACCGGAAGGCATTGAGTTGCCGTATACCGCGGGTACCCTGGTAGTTGAAGAGAGGGAGAGCAGAGAATGTGTGGGGACTCTAGACGACAGAGGGTCAGGGCATGAGCGTATCTTTCTCTCTGAGTGTGCACAACCTCCTGAGGAGGGAGGGGGAGTTGGAGAGAGCACTAATACACCCACTGTTGATGAGTGTGTAACGAATGTGCAGCAGGAAGCGGATATGACAGTGTGTAAGTGTGATGATACATCTGAGAGAGAGGGAGAGAGAGAGAGGCTTCAGACACTCTCAGCACCCTCCAGTGATGCAGACACTCAGACGATGAGGTCAGATATACTCTCTCTTGTTTCTAACACCTTCAATGTCACCCCCCTCCCCCCTTCCTTTCTCTTCCTATATCAAGAGCAGGATATTTGACTCTCTGTCATCAATACCCCTTGCTCCTCATCCTAGGGACGTAGATGCCCATCTCATCCACTGTGTATCCACGGGGGATGACATTGTGCAGTACCTTGTTGAGATAGAGACCTCTCTATCCGAGTGTACAGGTGCGTAGTGTATTCATATGGATTCCTACTCTAACTTGGAAGCTCACTCAGGTCCACTTACCTCATCCCCCTCTGTCAAGTCCTCTCTCTCTCTCTCTAACAATATATATATCTACCTCTCTCTATCTCACCCAAGACCACCTGCCCCCCACCCCCTCACCCTCCGGTGGTGAGATATGTTCCCGCCTTATGAAGACTGTACACAGACTTGTACAGGAGCCACACAATTGGGACGTGGTGCAGAGGTATATTATGCAATAGTGTATATAAATATACAAATATGTATACGTGTAAGTGTGTGTATATATGGTACTTGTACCTGGGCCACACAACTGCGACATGGTGCAGAAGTATATATAGTTCATGGTATGGTGGCTGTGATACATCAATTAGTGTACATATATATGTGCGTATATATATGTTTGTGTATATATGTATAGATATGACTCCTCTTGCATCTACTCCAACTTTGACTTGACTATATTTCAGATCCTCAATATGAAGTTCATATTATGAACCCTACTCACCTTCAGTATCCTAGAGATCCTGACACGCCTTGCTGAGAGCAACACTCTCGTGGGAACAGGTATGACACGGTTCTTTTGGGCACCTACTTCCTTTAGAGTCTATCATAGCATTTCTGTTCTCTATATATTCAATTCTAAGTCTATATATTGTATATATACTGGATAGGATATACACTTCTCTTCTATTTATTTCGGTCAGTGACAAGTTGTCACTGGGTGCTCTCTTTGTGCGTTCATATAGTCTCAAATGTCCACCAGATATAGTGCCGCAATGTACTGTAATATGTATGTATCTGCGTTATCTACGCTTAACCCCCAGAGAGGAGTGGGGTTACCACCAAGGAGGTCACATATGCCCAATATCTACTAGATGCAGGTAGAGTAACACATTATAAGACTAGATATGCCTCAAACACCATCATGGCTATTCACTGGTGTTCTAGAAACCTACATATGTGCTCTGGTATCCTTTGGAAGTTTGATCATATATCCCACGTATGGCGTTGCTGTTGGTGGTGTTTGTGTCCCCCCTCTCACTACCAGGTGTCAGTGACTGTCTGCAACAGGTACTGGACGCTGTTGCTGCCGAGGGTCTGTACTTGAACGGCCTTGACCCTATGAGGGGCATGGGTCTGGATACAGATGGTACTGAATCTCAGTCAACATCAGAAGAGAGGGAGGGAGAGGGTGGTCCAGTGTCTCTATCTTCTGCAGAGACCAACACACTGCAGGACGGGGTCAGTGACGTGTCTGGTGTACGTGACGCTCTCACCAGTGGAGATGGAAACATGACAAGAGAGGGAGAGGGAGAGGGAGGGTGGGAGGGTGAGGAGGTGAAGACTGACGCTGAGAACCAAGAGCCTGAGAAGGTGTCTTCTACAGCTAGTGAGGGAGACAGAGTGGAAGACGGAGAGTGGGACAGGGATACCTCACCAACCTACGAAGATCTTCTCTCGTCCAAGTTCCAGGCTCTAAAGGTACCACCTTCTACACTGACCACTGTCTGGTTCCTCTTGTACTTATAGAGGGACGTATTTGTCAAGTGAGTAGTATGACCTCAGGTTGTCTCTAGTCAAGTAGCCAGGTACCGTGTCCTTGCCATTGAAAGGGGCGCTGCAGTTGCCCCAGACCACTCCCAGCAGACATCGACCAAGACTGGTGTGGATACCAAGAGCAAGGCTCTATCAACTGTGTGTGGGGATCACTCTCTAGTGCAGCAGAGAGAGGCACTAGCAGCAATATCTGAGGCTGCTCTACAGCTGGGTATCTGTGTCATGAGACGGACACCTAGCTCCAGCCACCAGAGGCTGTTTGACGATGGTATCCTGTCCGCACTCCTGTCTGTGGCAGAGACATGTCTAGAGGTATATATATATTATCTATATTATATGAAAACCAGGTAGTTATATACATTATATATATAATGCGTATACCAGGTAGATATATATATTCACATACCTAGCAATTACATGTATATGTAAACGAAATTCGTTTAACGAATCCATTCCTAGACACCTCTACATGATTAAAGGCACTCTCTCTCATGTCAGGTTGTGCCCTCTGTCGCTCGGTTCACAAGACTTCTCCTTGTGAGTGGTGAGTGACTGTCCACTATTGGTCCATGCTATGATACAAGCTATTTTTCTGCATACTCTTCCTACTCACCACTAGATAGCTCAATCGACCAGGGTACCCTGCGCCCTGATTTCCTTCCCCTGCTAGAGAGGTGTGTAATATTCCTCCTAGTGATATCTCTCTGATGCGACAGGATACGTCATTCAAACACTTTTGTCTCACGTAGGATTGTGCCCAAGCCGCAGTCTGCTGAGTACTGGACAGCGTGGAGCACCAATGTCTACAGAGCCATGACTCTCCAGTGCCTCAAGAGTGCACTCAGCAGAGGTAAGGAGAGGGATAATGTATCAACACTATGGTCATCACACTACCCACTGTGAGTGCGTCTCCACAGAAACTATTGTCTAATCCACAGACTCTGTGACAAAAGAGGGCTGCCTCTCCCTGCTGACTGGGCCCCACAACCTACATGGCCTCCTCTACCCCATTGTCAAGACACCCACCACAGAGGCATCATCATCATACGGGTCAGGGGCACTGCAGGTATGTGACTTGTGTAGCTTGGTGTTATTTCATAGTAGAGGTATTTCTGTCGGGGAAGTGTGTTATCGGGATACATGTGATTACTTTTGTGTATATGCCTGATTAACTTTCAGATGCAAGCAGAGGCCACCTATGTGTTGCGGATCCTGGCCAGCAAGAGTAAGTGTTTATCTATCTCCCACACTCTGTGTATCTTTCTCTCACTCTGTATGTCTCTCTCTCTGTATGTATATGTGTTATACCCTGTGATAGGTAACTCTCTGTCTCATATTCAGTTGAGCCGAGTCAGACCCTTGGTCTCCTCCAGCCCCTCATCCCACCTCTTGCCACAGCTCTCCAGGTGGGAGTATCTAATGAGTGTCAGTATCAGTACTAGTATTAGTAATAGTATCAGCCATAGTGTCAGAGTAGTATCCGTATCCGTATTACTAATAGTACTTGTAATAGATATAGTATCAGACTAATATCAGTATTAGTACTATATATATATATATCACTGATCCAGGTGGGTGTTGTGGACGGAGTGAGCTCCAGACTGAGGGTGCTGCTCATTGACACCATCCTAGACACATGTGCACAGATCGTGGCTGCAGATGGTAGGGAGTCTATACTAATGAGTAAATCCCATGACACTTCATTCTTCTCGTATGAATTATGTGGCTGACAACTTGTCATAGTTGTGGCGTGGTATAGAGCTAGGTCTTTCATTGCTTAGCGGTTAGATGACGTAGTACATACTGATTAGTTACCATTAGGGATAGATCTAACTCCCAGGGCTGGATCAGCCGTCACAGTACCACAAGTCCATACATGACGCCGTTGTTAAGGTGAGTCAGTCTCAATTCAATATCATCGTTGCACAATTTATAGACAGACATGTGCTAACACACTAGGTCCTGACGTGCTCCAAGCTGAATCGCTCCTCTCTTAGGATGTGTGCCACTCTGCTGTTCAACATGAGTGTGGTGGGAGGTGCGATATTGACAGACACCATACAAATATTGTATATCATATGGTATGACATGTGCAAGGTACAAGGTTGACACATTAATGTCTGCGTAATGTGTATCCATGTGTACATACATATTCTTTCGTTATAATAGCGTTCACATTCCCTTACACCAGAGTCCATCTACCCCTCCCTCATATGTGACACCCGTACGGTCAAGGCCCTGGTCGCCAAGGTGAATAGTGTACACAACACTTCATGAAATCTCACGCTTTCTGTTATGAGAGGTCATATTTCTGGAATCATCTACTCAATTGTATGCTTATCTCTCTCTAAGTTCATAGTATGCACAGACTTTCTGACCCACTACAGATCAAGTCATCAAAGACCAGTTACCGTGAACTGGTCCCCATCTGGAGGCTGTTTGCTCTGTGGTCCGGAAACGGTATGGATATAGAGTATATATCATGGCTCAATAATGGAAATGAATTACAATATATTTTAGAGCCAAGTTGACTGAGTCAACTTACAACTCTATCAGTATGTGCATACCCATTTGTTGGACAAACTCGGATGACCTGTTCTCCCTATCCAATACTCTATCCACCCTAACGCAGAGTCCAACCGGGCCCAGATGGCATCCGTCAACATACAGCTCCACATAAACAAGTTGAGTATTCTACATATATACAAGACAATATTGACTTAACGACAAACAGTGTTGGCAACACGATGAGTAGAGATAGTACATATGATAGGTTAGTAACCTAAGGTTACCGCGTATCTCTGTTCTGACACCCTAGGCAGATGGGTGTTGGAGCACGTCAGCGCTACGTGTCTAAGCACGGCCCTACTGGAGATGAGACCATGCTAGATGTCGGCAGCATATACAGGTATCATACAGTATTTGTCAATTGTCACTATAACCAGATACACTGGCACACACAGGCTCTTACACACATATGCTCAGTAATCCATATAGTATTGAAACAACGGCACTCACCACAGTGTCTCTCTGTCCCCCCAGGGCCATCAGATTGGGAGTGTCACTGGTACAGGACGTGTTGCCGGTTGGAGTGAGCTGTGCCACATTGGGACAAGGCTGGAGCAGTACTTCAAGGTAACTCATGTTTACGATAGATACCCCTTTGTACTAGCCGTGTCTAGCTTGAAGCGTCTCTCACATCAGTGGGTGGTACTGAGAACTGGGGAGGGCAACCTATCAGACTCAGATGAGGAATGAGATGGCGCGCCCCAGCAGCCTGCTGGGCCAGCAGGTCAACCTCCTAGTGGGAAGTTCCCACTCGGAACTGGATTGACAGAGACAGAGACAAGTGCTCCCTTGTGAGATTACACCAATAGGATTTTAGTAAAATCATTTTACACTCTTAATGAAGTAAATAGTTCGTATTCACTGAATACTATTCAGTGTATTCCAACCAAGTGAACACTGACTTCTAGCCACGATAGTGATGACGCTCTATATTGCTAGTGGGGAGGATACACACTCTTGAGTACTACACAGGTATATCCAGTATCCAGTCTTGGCTAAACTAAACATGATCGAAGACATACTAAATAGAAATAGGGAAAGTGGGGCGGATTCACATATCACTATGGATCCTCCCTCTCAGAGTCTCTCTCTCTCCCGCTGTGTCTGTGATATGCGTCTGTGTCTCTCTCCCCCTCTACCTCTCTCTCTCCCGCTATGTGTGTGATATGAGTGTCACCCTCTCCCTCTCCCTCTCCCTCTCTCTCCCCCTCGGTGTCTCCCTCACTGGTATTGAGACATGCCAGCATGGCTGGGTCAGCCAGATCTACTGTATCCCACAGGGACCTGGGGGGTGAGAAGGACTACATGTATCTCACATGTGCCATAGTGTCCCAGAAGGATCTGAGGTCACACTGTCTCTATACTATATACAATTCCCAATATATACATCACTTACCTGTTGGTGTCTCTGGTATCCACCAGTGACTGCAGCAGAGTGTATCTCTCTCTCATTATATCAATATATATATCAATATAGAAATACATATATATACCATACCTGTTGGTGTCTATGGTATCCACCAGTGACTGCAGCAGAGTGGCCAGTGGCGTGTCTGTATCACCAGACAGGGAGGGAGCGGGTGAGAGAGAGTGAGTGCTGGAAGTGCCAGACTCACCCTCTCTATCCACCTCTCTCTCCCCCTCAATATATGGCCTAGAAGTATATGTCTCATCCACCTCTCTCTCTCCCTCTGCTACTGAAACACTAGTATCTGTCTCGGCATACATTGCAAATGATGCTATGGAAGCGGCATACCGTCTGACAACATAGTCTATGAAGGAGACCTGAGATAAGTATACACAAGGGTGTAATTGAAAGTACATATCTATACATTTATGGTACCTGGCACTGCCTGATACCCTCAGGGCCTTGGCCTCTATCTCTGAAGGAGCCCATCTGATAGTTAGCAAGAGAGAGAGAGAGAGAGAGAGAGAGAGACAGTCTATCTCTGAAGGAGCCCATCTGAGGGTTAGAAACATATACCGAGAGGGACAGAAAGAGGGAGAGAGGAAGAGAGAGAGAGAGAGACATATACAGTGTGTCCCTGAAGGAGCCCATCTGAGAGTCAGAAACATATATCAAGAGGGACAGAAAGAGAGAGAGAGAGAGAGAGAGAGAGAGAGAGAGACATATGTGTCTGTACCTGAAGGAGCCCATCTGAGGGTAGGAGGGGAGAAGCACATATACATAAATGCTATGATACCGTATTACGCTACCTTACTTTCTCATCCCTACCTCCAGTCCATATGCCACTTCTAGGTCCCCTGTCCGATAGAACTCGGACATGACATTGAGAGAGTGGGTCTTGGCTATGGGGAAGGGTCTGATAGTTAGGGTATATATAGGCACACTTAGAGAGAGAGAGAGAGAGAACTCAGACATGACATTGAGAGAGTGGGTCTTTGCGATGGAGTGGCATGATATTAGAAGACATATATTAATATATATATACTTATTGAGAGAGAGACAGAAAGAGCAAGAGAGAGAGAGAACTCAGACATGACATTGAGGGAGCGGGTCTTGGCAATGAGGAAAGGTCTGATGGTTAGGCGAATAGAATACAAATATATATATGTGTAAATAGATAAAGAGACGCAATGTATATATATAGGTAACCAATAGAGTATTTTCATACACACACCTTGCCGCGTTGCTGATGTCTGCCAGTCTCAATAGATATATAGTATTGTATATATATATACCTATATATATGAATATATATATATATATACCTAGCTGCGTTGCTGATGTCTGCCAGTCTCATGCTTCCAAGCATTGATATAACACTCACTATACAATGGATCTATAACATTGTATATGTATATCCTATATATATGAATATATACATATATATACCTAGCTGCATTGCTGATGTCTGCCAGTCTCATGATGCCTGACAGCAGTACCTCCTGGCACTCCAGGAAGGGGGTGTCTAGAGGGTGAGACACCAGTGATATTGATATCAATATGACACTCCATATACGTATATCATACGTACTCTCTGCATGTCCCTTAGATAGGGCATCCATGGCATCACAGCTGGCAAAGACAGTCTGGGGGTGAATACATACATACCCATTCGCCGAATATTATTACCATTACTATTATTCACACATTTGTGTACACATGTATATACACGTACCCTGGGATCTGTTGCCAGCACCAGCCCCTGGAAGAGTGTCTCACATGTCACTCTATCATCATCGGGTAGGTCATCAAACACGCTGAAGTATCTGGGGTTAATGAGATACACTATATGACAAGATCTTGAATGGCCGTTGGTTATCGCTGAATGTTGGTATACACTCTTACCTTAGAACATATGCCCCCAGCATCGAGTGGTACTGTTCCAGGGTGGCCTGACTCCCAAACAGGTGGTACAGAGGGTGTCTGGTATTAGGATGTAGAGGGAGAGGGAGAAGAATTTGGTACAGGGGGTGTCTGGCATGAAAGGGTGGTGAGTCATATATAGTATATGTGACAGTATAATACTGATGTAACAGTAGAGTAATGTATACACGGCCTAGTAGTAATGAATCAGTTGTATAGTCTCACCTGATGTTTGTGAGCAGGTCCGATGTGACACCAACGTGCTCAACGTCATGGGCAGCAGCTGACATAAGGGTGTAGAGAGAGAGAGAGAGAGAGAGAGAGAGAGAGAGAGGCTCCACATCATGGGCAGCCGCTGGGAATTGGAGGTCTCTGTATACACATGGAGACACTGACGCACTGAATTACAGGCAGCAGCTAGCACACGGGCGTAGAGAGAGATATATACATAGTCGGCATTATTGGTATGATAAGATGTGTATGTGCGAGACTGGAAGGTTACAAAGAGAGAAAAACATACGTCAATGGTATCAGGTGGCTATACAGTGTAATTTATGTATATATACATTTACATATTAATTGAATACACTCTGATATATACGATTGCGGATGCACACACATATTCATTTGTGTATACATATGAATCCATATACATTCATACCTGCAAGAAGCATGACCCCCACCACTATGGGAGGCGCCAGGGTCTGACCACGCTCTGGGGGGTGAGAGGAAGAATACTTCAAATACTACATCAAAGCAATAGGATAAACTGAATAGGATGATGACACTTATACATATATACCACTATATACCTGTCCTTCTGAGCCTGTCCATTGATACTTATACTATATATACCACACAGGAATATATGTATGTATATATACCTGTCCTTCTGAGTCTGTCCAGCATGACTGCCACCATCTGCATCACATCCACGGCATGGGTACTTGGGGTTAGTACACACACACACATACATATATATTCATACCTAGTAATATGTAACTGTATATATATATATATATAATTGTACTGCCACCATCTGACTCACATCAACGGCATGGGTGCTGGGGTGAGATATATGCACATATATTGGTATATATTCAACTAAGTATATATATATTCAACTAACTACTATAGAGACATAACTGTTGCTACATGGTACCTGTTGTGGTATGTGGGCTGGCCAGAGTCACTGTACATCCTCTGGAACTGCATGAGAGCGGCAGTGAACCTATGGTTAAGTAAGATGTACGGATACATATGTGTAATGGATCTAATAGAGCAGGAAAGGACCCATACCTATACCATTGGTAATAGATGGCTGAAGGGACAATACCTGGAACTGCATATATTATATGTATACACACATATACACATATATATATACCATGTACTCTGTACCAACGTACCTGTTGAGTGATACCACCCCCTCCAGACTGAAGTGTGTGTGGCACAGATACCCCAGATAGGCAAGGGAGTCTCGCCGGTGGGACCTGAGGTTTAACCGTATATATATCTCATATATACAATAGTATTCTGTATGCAAGAGCATGTCGGAATCCATAGGAGTTGGATCATTCGTCATGTTCACAAATCAACCACAACCGGTATATACTCTACCTGCCTCCATGTACATAGAGAGTAACATCCGAAACACTATAATGAACACTGAAATAGAGGGTATGTATATTCTATACCTCTTCCATGCGTGTGCATCAAAGTCAGGTGACAGGAACTCAGGTACAGTGTCTGAGGGTGCAGCAGAGGGACAGGAGGGTGGTAGTGGGTTGCAGTTAGCATCTCTGGCATCCTCTGTCTCTCCTCTCTCTATGGATTGTGTGGATTGTGTAGGGCACTCTGCGATGGAGGCAAGTGACAGGTCAGAGCCAGCCAGACCAGATGACCTCAGCTTGAAGCGCCTGGAGGTTATTGTACTTAGACATATATATATAGAGATACATATACTTATGATCTGCACGTGAATATATACGATGTCACACACGAGAATGCTACGTTTGTGCAAAATAGAAACAGAGTATACGATAGTGTGTTGACTACCTCCATGGGTGTCACAAAGACACACACATCGATTATTGAACCATTCTATCATATGGTGTATCAATATATATTGGAAAGTGTGTGAATAGTATCTGGTACCTAAGTGTGTTGAGCACTTCCATGGGTGTCACAAAGACAGACCGACCAGACACAGAGGGGTTGCCTGGTGTGAGTGTAATATCCATATACGTCTTCACTCACTACTATAGTCGATAGTTCCAAACAGAATGTATATACTTATACACAAGTTACACTGACTTATGGATGAAGTGGAGGTAAGAACGCTTGATGTATACCTTCTGCTGACAGACCCTGCAGCACCTCAAAGAGAGACCCAAGCTGAGGGTGAGAGATACATGATGGCGGTTCCAAATACATCATTGACTTCCCCCCCTGCCCCTCTATCACATTGTCACATATACATATATATATATATATGTAGAGAGACCCAAGCTGAGGGTGAGGGGGATGCTGATGTACGTATATTATGTTACACACGTAAGCACAAATGTATGTTATATGTTGTTATACAAAGAAATTCTAATATATATGCGTTCAAGATAGTATCCATACCCCTTGTCCCTCCATCCTGTTTATGGGTCCATCACAGCCCACCCTGGCAGACCAGACACTGCTGGTGCCTAAGATGAGGTATTCAAGTATTAATGCTAATGAATACGTCAATACAATGTACAGGATACATACATAATCACAGCCCACCCTGGCAGACCAGACACTGCTGGTGCCTGGTGTTAGACAGTTAATATATATATATCAATATATTAATATACACATATATATGATACTCAATATGTGTCCATCAATATTGAATGACACCCATCTGTAACTACTATACCTGACGGTACAACGGGACCCAATGAGCCACTGTTGCTGTGCCTGGGGGTCAGATATAGAATATTGTCTCGAATTGAATGAGTACATGTATACGTACTAACTGTCCTTACTCAGAAGAACTACCACGTACACATATATACACCCATCCATACATATGTATATATACACACAGATGTATATAGATGTGTACTATAGATAGATATACCTCCCCGATGACCCCGAGACAGCACTGGCCTGCATCGAGAGCCTGCCTGGGGGTAGATAATATATATGTATATATACATATATACATATATACATATATACATATATACATACTAACACTTAAAACACTGTGCATTTAGTATTCACATGGAGGATTAGGAAATACAATAGAGTACTCCACGTCATAGAGTGATAGGGTATATATGTATA
Organism: Kipferlia bialata; assembly: GCA_003568945.1. NCBI lineage: Eukaryota > Fornicata > Kipferlia > Kipferlia bialata. Next base: position 37,731 of record BDIP01000032.1, read on the forward strand.
GTTCCTATAGCTTGTACGTGCGAGAATATGTACTCTGTCCGTGACACAGTTATACTACATGTTAACCATACTATAGTATACACATATCCACGCACCCTGTCCGTGTGAGAAGACACTCGATGCATCAGTAGACAGCTATACTACATATACACTATACTACATTTTCACTATACTAGAGTATATACGTACCCTGTCCGTGTGAGAACACACTCGATGCATCCGAGGAGTGGCTGGTGGAGGTGGCTGGGGGTGAGAGTGAATATAACAGTATATGTAATGATAGAGTATAGTCACTCCATACAGGTATATCCTATACCCCTATATAGAATATATACGTATTCTATACAGAGACGGAGGAGTGGCTGGTGGAGGTGGCTGGCGATCAGGGTATGTATTCGACAACATATGAACATATATGTAACATACTTGAGGAGTGGCGGTGGGGATGGTATACATATATAGTGACATATACATAGTGTTCCACACCTGAGTGCCGGTTGGGCAGCAGTGGATCTCTGTACTCCTTGGGCCTAGGGGTGAATGGAGAAGCAAAGAGACCAATAACAAGCTCTTTCTACAATTATGTACATGTATACCCACAATTAGTAAGTTGGACTCACCCATCCTCAATAATAAAAGTAAATATATTGAATATAGAAAATACTATATATATATATATATATTCATACCTAGTTGATATATAGTAGCATATTTATACCTGGTTGGAGTCTTGCCCCCAATAGGAGTATCCATGGCATTATGTGCCTGTATTCCCACAGTACCCAAGTCGGACTCGTCAATAATAGTATTTATAGTATCAGAATATTTACCTAGTTGGAGTCTTGCCCCCAGGAGTATCCATGGCCAGTGTGTTGGGTGGCAGTCTCTCTCTCTCCCTCCCTTCACCCTTTTGTAGGGCCTCCCCTCTCACTGACTCAGAGCCAGGTGGTGTGTAGGGGGCTCTTGAGGTTAAAGTACTGACTATAAATATGGAACAAATATACATCTACAGTACACACTATATAAAAGCCAATATGCACATGCTTACTGAGAGTATCTACCTATAGTAGAGGTCCCTCCCGTTCTCGTGTGTCACCTTGCCCCAGTCAATCTTGCTAGGGGGTGAGTGTATTGGTAATAACTCATATAAAGATGTGGCTAGGGGGTGAGAGTAGCCCCATATATATAGGAGAGGCACAAAGATAGCCAGATGAGAGAGTTTAAGTACATAAAGATCCGTCAATGTATCTATATACCTAGTCTCCGGGAGTATGACTGAGGATGAGTAGCTGGCCAGGAGGGTCCTCTCTGGACGTGTACCCTCTCCCTTCCCTCCCTCTCTCTCTGTGTCATGTGCCTCTGTACACGTGTCAGTCTCAGTGTAGATGACCTAAGGATGAGGGCCACTACTACTACATGATTTTTAACACACAGTCTAAATACAAATATGTCTCATACAAATATCTAATCACCTCCCTATCCTCCTGATCATTCCATCCCTTCTCCAGATCTAGCAACTCATATGTGTATATGCATCATATACCTATACATTAGAATATATGAATACCTCTCTATCAGCGTCCTGTCCCTTCTCCAGTGGTGACCCTGACCCAGCGACTGATAGAGAGAGAGACAGACGGGATATGTCGGAGAAGGTGGAGGGGGAACCAAGGAGAGCCCTGACAGGTCAATAGTGAATCTAGATATATATACGTAAATATAATTACTATATATATAGAGAGAGAGGGGGGACATCTCGGAGAAGAGGGGGAGCCCTGACAAGTGAGATAGATGATTCAATGAATATTGTCTCATACCTGTAGAGAGAGAGGATAATATACCAGTGATCTACTAATAGTCATTCATATGCGGGTACCTGGATGGCCTGAGTGGATCCCCTCCTAGATAAGAACTGAATCTGAGGTTGCCTGGAGGGTCAGAAACAAGCATACTTCTGGTAACCGAAGTTATGAATAGAGTATATTTATAGTATATATATATATACATGATCATGCATGATGCCTCACTACATAGATATATACACACACAACCACATATGATATACAATTGATATATATATATGTATATATATCTATCAACCACTATACCTGATGCCTCACTGCCTGGACATGACAGCAGCATGGTGGCCTGTCCGGAGTGGCTGGGGGATCAGAGGAGGATAGGTATAGGTATAGTGAGATATACACTAGGAACCTAAGGTGACACATAGGTCTGACACTTCATATAATTACTGGCGATACCTTCCCAATGTGTGGTGTCTCCTAGCTGGGGAGAGAGCGTCCTCCTCACTATCTGTGTCCTGGGGATAAATTACACACACACACATATATATATTGCGTGTGTGTATGTGACCACCTCCCCCTCTGTCTCATATACTACCACTGAACATGTGTATATGTATATGTGTACATATATACGTGTGTGTGTATATGCACCCACCTCCTCTGACTCCCCCTCTGTCTCATAGACAGTGCCGTACACACCCAGCACATTGGATGAACAATAATGCCGATTATCCCACACTCTCACTCTCCCTAGGTGACTAACCACTCACCGGTTATGCTACCAGTGTCTGAATCAGGTGACATACACACCCAGGGTTTCGTGTGAATCCAGCTATATCACAGTGACGTATGAACGGTGTTGGACTAAACTTTTTGGTTTGACCCTTTTAACACATCCAGCCGACCATGTCAACTGTCTGCATACCTCTATTTGGAACACCTTTCGAATCACAATAGACAAGTATCCATTTCTCTCCTCCTAACCTTGTCTATAATACGTCGGGGGCAGAAACCAAGAATTATCAATAGCGCTGATATGGACGTATCTTACTCGTTACTCTCATCATCCTCAGAGGTGGGTGCTTCAGAATACTCTTCAGAGTCTTCACCGAAGAGGTCACCCTCCTCTTCATCGGATGACTCAACTTCTGGACCCAGCCTCCCCCTCCTATCCTTGTCCCACTCCAATATCCTACCCCACCCCCTCTCCTCACTGGGGTAGAGTAGGGCGGGGTTGAGGGTGTAAAGGCCTGATACTGGCACATCATCTCTGACAAACCCAGTCCCTAGGTTCAGCTTCAGTGTGTAAAATATATATAGAGAGAGAAAGAGAGAGAGAGAGAGAGAGAGAGAGAGAGAGAGAGAGAGAGAGA
>BDIP01000033.1:13144-40275 GCA_003568945.1 Kipferlia bialata
ATATAATTATATTTAATATAAATCCTATTGTATCATTGTATCTTTAGTATATATATACACATATATTAATACCTGCACTGCTGTATCTGCCTCATGCCCCTTGTAATAACATTGTATTCTTATATATATAGATATATATATATACACATATTAATACCTGCACTGCTGTATCTGCCTCATGCCCCTAGTTCTCTTGGGCACCACTCCCTTGGCATTGATGAGGAGGTGGCCTACGGTCCTGGAGGTTAGTATCCGAGTTCAACACGAACTGACAACATATTAGAGTATGCAGAGTTATATACTCAATATTATATATATACTGTCAGTATCACCATAAGAGGAGTGTTACCCCTGCCAGGGTTAGATACATGCGGCAAATATGATATATCCGGTATGATATAGAAATATATATGTTATATTACAAATATTTATACTAACATATATCTACTAAAAATATACTCACCATGACAATAATGCCGCAGCCAGGATATGGTCCTTGATAAGCAAAGGGAGCAGAGACATGGCCACAAGCTCACACTCGCCACTCGTGGGATCCGGTAGAGATCTGGGAGTGAGACTACATATATATAGTATCCAATACATATATGTAGGTATATAGTATATGTATGTATATCAAGATACATCAGGCAACGACCTAGAGGTTAGCTCAATAATGCAAGGTGTGACATATAGTTGAACAAGCACATAAGGAATATTCATAAGTATAGATATTCCTGTGTCAAATATATACATACCTACCTAATTACCACCATACATAGGTGTGTGAGGTACAGGGCAGCCTTGTCTGTCTCATGATGTATAAGTATATACATTATTATAAGCATATATATGTACATACACACACATACCTATATACATATATGTATATATATACCTTATGACTACCATACACAAGTGTGTCAGATACAGTGCAGCCTTGTCTGTCTCCACACTGTCTCCCTCTCCGTCGGTGTCTCCCTCCCTCTCTGCATCACCAGCCATGTCGACATCACCAGAGGTAGTGGCACTGGGGTGAGAAGAGAACACTATAGAAGTATATTATCATACCTTACATATATTAATTAATAATATACATATATATGTACATATCTACCATGTCGACATCACCAGAGGTAGTCGCACTGGGGTTAGAAGTTTAGAATATACAAAAGATATCAGATGTAGTATATCTATATCTCCATCACCAGCCATATATCTGCATCACCACCCATGTCGACATCACCAGAGGTAGATGTACTGGGGTTAGAAGTATATAATATACAAAGAAAATCAGATGTAGTATATCTATATCTGCATCACCACCCATGTCGACATCACCAGAGGTGGTGGCACTGGGGTTAGAGATTATACATATACATATACACAACTGTATATGATACATTTCTCTGTATATACAGTATATCTATATCTGCCTCCCCAGCCATGTCGACATCACCAGAGGAGGTTGTACTGAAGTTAGTGGACTATACATACATATATATACATATCAGTAAAGCGTGTATATATGTATATATCCACCATATACATCGACATCACCAGAGGTAGTGGCACTGAAGTTAGTACACTATGTAAACACGCGTGAACCAATACAATACAAACTTATAAGAATACATGAAGTAACCGTACCTGAAAATGGGTTCGAACAGTCTGTCACTGTCTACTATGGGAATATACAACACACATACAATAATACATATATATGAGTACTAATATATACACTATACCAGCTGTATTAACCTGTATATGGGTTCGAACAGTCTGTCACTGTCCAGCAGGTTGGGGATGCAAAGGGCGGAGTGGGTCTGGGGGTAAGTATATATATATGGAAAGTAGACACATATATATATATATACACACATAGAGAGAGAGAGAGAGGTTGGGGATGCACAGGGCGGAGTGGGTCTGAGAGTGAGGGAATGAATGTGTTTAGTATATATATACAGAGAGAGAGAGAGCGATGAGGTGCCAAAAACATATGTGCTATCACGCAGTTACATAGTGAACATATAATACTATAGTATATCAGTATGTGGTTATCGTGTAGCACAAACGTTAACTTCTTGTAAAGTACATAATACAGTGTATTATAGTTTAGTGAAATACTGAAAGAGACAATAGGAGAGCAGTACAACAGACCATACCTGGCTATCGTGTAGCACAAACTTTGACTTCTTGTATGGCTGCAGCAGGACAGAGACACCCTTGAGGACACTATCCCCCATCATGGGCATGGCTAGGACCTTGACATTAAGGGTATAGAGAGAGGGGGGGAGAGAAAGAGAGAGATAGATACTATCCCCCATCATGGGCATCGCTAGAACCTTGACATTAAGGGTGTAGGGAGAGAGAGAGAGAGAGAGAGAGACTAAGATATCCCATCATGGGCATGGGTATTGCAGTATTGATTCTGCTATACACACGTGGTGTATACATACCTGCTGCACCGTGAACATTGTGAAGTATCCACTCTCTCGACCAGTCTGGGCCTCAATCTAATGGGTAAGAAAAATATATATCTATATAATATAAAGATAAATATAATATAAAATATCTCAAATTGAATACCGACCAGTCTGGGCCTCGATCTAGAGGGTGAGTCATAAGAGAAGACAGAGTTTGATTAATAACACATCCAGTAGGTATCTGGCGATATACATACATGCACATACCAGTCTGGGCCTCGATCTAGGGGGTGAGTGGGTCAAAAGCAAGGCAGACTAGTTACTATTTATCATAATACACATACACTCACCTGCGGCATCAACCATATGTCCAGTAGGTATCTGGCGAACTCCGCTGGTTTGTAGAGAAGGGTGGGGAGACCCACGGGCTGGAGGGCACACAGGGACCTGAGGAGAGTCAATCACATTATTATACATGTATATTTACTCAATAATATATATATACATCTATGATTGTGTATGGGTGGGGAGACCCACGGGCTGGAGGGCGCAGAGGGACCTGGGATCAGTACTCTTGAATGTATGTGTAAATAGTACATGTGTAAGGCATACAATAATATATATGTCGTGCTGGAGGGCACAGAGGGACCTGGGATCTTAATTTGGAGTAGGGCAACCACATTCATATATACAATGTATATACATACACAATATACTACCTCAGTCTGGGGTGTGCCTCCGGGGCATTGGCCATGGATGCAGGGGGCTCGGGGAGGAGAGACAGGACACTAGAAACAGCCTGGGGTGTAAATACCAAATATTCAGTTTACGTTCAGTTTATACACGCGTCTGTGGGTGTTACTATTAATCCACTATATATATATATATATATAACAATATAGATATACTATATAATATTATTACTATACCTCTCTGACTGTGCCTGACTGTGTGCCCAGTGACAGTGTCCTGAGGACCCTTCTCAGCTCGGCAACTGTCTTGAGGGTGTCAGGCCTATACATTAGTCAAAACATATAGGTATATATAGGTTTCAATCCGCTAATAATTATTATATATATGTATATAACCACTTGGATTCAGCTCTGCCACTGTCTTGAGGGTGTCGGGGCTGGGGAAGGATATATATGTGAAGAGCTTATGTACATGTGGGTGCGGTGAAGTATACTAAGCTTATGAGGCGAAAACTAATACACAAACCCTTCACTCACCGTGACACAACTATATATATAAAAATGTGTGTATATATGTATATATATACACTCACCGAGGACATGGCGATGTGGGCATGAGCAGCTGCATATGGACAACATCAGTGCCAGCAGGGAACAGGGCAGTAGCCAGCTAGAGTGAGAACAGTAACATTTATATATATAGGTATTATACACGGAAACTCAGTATATATATATACACATTTATATACATAGACAACATCAGTGCCAGCAGGGAACAGGGCAGTGGCTAGCTAGAGTTAGTATATATTACAATATATTTATATACTCATGTGTATATGGCATATGTTATGTATACATATATGTACAACATCAGTGCCAGCAGGGAACAGGGCAGTGGCTAGCTAAGGAGTTAGCATAGTATGATATATATACATGTACAATAGGTACAATATATGGAAGATGAGTATATAAATAAGAAATGTATATATATGGACATCAGTGCCAGGGGGGAACAGGGCAGTAGCCAGCTATAGGTAAGTACAAGTAATGAGAAAGAATTATATGACGTGTGGTATAGTATGTATAGCGTTCACATATGGGTATAGCACTGCTAGGTAACAGGGAGAAACCAAGCTGATAGTTTACAACGTGTATCAAGACTCTGACATGGGATACCTCCACTGCGGCGTCTGCCCTGGACAACACATCATATATACTATGGTGTCTACTAAGAGAGTTCACATTATACAGTAATATATATTTATACTCACACACTAATATATATTTATACTCACACACCTCCACTGCGGCGTCTGCCCTGGACAGCACTTGGTTGAGACGCTTAAGGGTGCAGAGGGAGCAGTGGATACTGGGGGTGGCTGGGATGAGAGATACATACACACAAACACATATATATACATAAATATATAGGGAGAGAGATACTCAGTCAATGCATTGGGCATATATACTATTCAACATATATACACACTCACAATGCAGTATGGCCACGCTGTCCCTCAGTATCTGCAGTGCCCTGTTAGAGAGGGAGTGGGATGGGTATATATATACATACTAATACATACATAATATATATACTATACTCACAATCTAGAATGGACAAGCTGTCCCTCAGCATCTGCAGTGCCCTGTTAGACAGGGAGGGGTATATATGTAAATACATAGCATACCCTATCTATATTTGTAACAATTCAATATACGTACAGTCCAAGATAGCTAAGCTGTCCCTCAGCATCTGCAGTGCCCTGTTGGACAGGGATGGATCATCCACAAGGAGGGACTTGGCGGTGGTGCATAGTCTGATAGTTAGTAAGGATAGTAGAAGAGAGAGAGAGAGAAAGAGAGAGAGAGAGAGAGATAGAGATGGGTCATCCAGTAGGGACTTGGTAGTACAAAACAAGATGTTGTTGCCATCCTACTTACAGACATGAGGGGGGGGGAGATATAATATATCAAGTTAATAGTATCCCCCTTGAAATATATGTTAAAGTACCTCTTGTATAGAGAGAAGGAAGTATATGTCTGAACTGCTGCACATACCTAGGCAGGATGGCCGGGTATAGGTAACCATTAATATATGAACTGCTGCACATACCTAGGCAGGATGGCCGGGTATAGGTAACCATTAATATACAAATACTATAACATACTAATATACCTAGGCAGGATGGCCGGGTATAGGTAACCATTAATAAAGAATATACATATATACATACATATATTGAACCATATATATATATATATATATATGAATGTGTATATATACCATAGCATACTATAATACCTAGGCAGGATGGCCGGGTAGGGCAGCTTGGGTCTGGAGGTGTGGTGCTTGGGAATACCGTTCCTGGGGGTTAGATGACACTAGAGACTGTATGACATGTTGACTATGGTGCATATATACACTCACTACAAAGCATATGTATGAATATATAATTTCTATTTATAATTATATTACTAAGACTGTCTGGAGGTGTGGTGCTTGGGATTGCCGTTCATATGATTTAGTCTAGGACTAACCATGCAATATATAGAGATTAGGTATGTGCCGTTCCTAAGAGTAAAAGACTCAGGATATACACAATGATATACACAAATTCGTAAGCGAAAAGACACTCGAGTGACAGTGTTTGAGGTAAAATAATAGAATATAGTAGGACATGTAGGTTCTGACGGGTCACTACACACCTTGCCCATGTGAATAAAGGGTCCAGACACATGGTGCCAAGGAGAGTGGCAGAGCGGGGGTTGGCTGGAGGTGAGTCAATATTCCGAGACAAGGTCAGTGATAACGCATCAAAATTGTATATAATTATACACTTACTATACTTCTAAAGTATATTAATGTATATTTCTGTGACATAGTACTGCAGTAGGGGGATGGATATTTACAATGAACACTGTATACTGTAATGATATATATATCTATATATATATATACATACCTGTCACGCAGTGCTGTAACAGGTCCAAGAGGTAGATGGGGTCAAACAGATATAAGTATATAGGTATATATATAGATATATACCCATGTGTATATATATACAGTACAAATATACCTGTGACACAGTGCTGTAAGAGGTCGAGCAGGTGAATGGGGTCAAACAAGGAGTGGGACTCAAAGGAGCGGGAACCCTTGGAAACCAAGCCTGAGTGTTATGACTATCAGATATATACATATCAGTGCTCATACATGTGTAAATGATAATGGTATATATATATATATATATATATATGAGTGGGACTCAAAGGAGCGGGAACCCTTGGAGACTAGGCCTGGGTGTCATAATCAATCACTTTGAAAATTACCAATATATGTGAATCGTTAAACATGACCATCCCTTCCCCTCACATTCGAAGGGTACATTCACACATACCCCATACACCACGATAGATAGAGATATGTATGTATATAGAGAGAATGGTAATTAACGGTCTAGTTTCATACCTAGTGCCGCTGATATGTTCATGTACACCCTGACCCCTCTAATACATATATATACATAGAACATATATATATAGATATAGAACATACTTATAAAATGTATATAGATCACCATAGTACCATACCTAGTGCCGCTGATATGTTCATGTACACCCTGACCCCTCCAGTCTTCTCAAGGTCACCCTAAACAGTTAGATAGACATATATATATGGATAGATATATATACATATACATATTGGCAAATATACAGAGAGAGTTCGACACATGTACACCCTGACCCCACCAGTCTTCTCAAGGTCACCCTGGGGTTAGTATATATGTATATACACATATATACATATATATATATACATACATATATAGTTAGACAGATGTATGATACCCCACCAGTCTTCTCAAGGTCACCCTGGGTTAGTATATATATGTATATACATATATGATATGTATATATACACATCAAGGCTCAAGGTCACCCTGGGGTTAGATGGACGGGTGTATGAAGAGGGGGTACTCTAAGAACACGACATTGTGTATGGAAGAGTACAACTATACACTTCTACATAAATAATGACGTACCGACTTGACGTCTGCATTGACTATGTGCATATATTCTATTAGTGTCACTTACATTGTTATAAATAAATATGTATATATATATGTAGGTATATAGTAATACACATACCGACTTGACGTCTGCATTGACTATGTGCGTCCTAGTCATGTCATGGGCCAGTCTGACACCAGACAGGTACAGGAAGTCACCTAGAGTCAGATAGTATAATCATTAAAAGAAGTACTATAGGAAATAGTGTATTATATATATAGTAGTAATCATGTCAAGGGCCAGTCTGACACCAGCCATATACAGATACATAGTCACCTGAAGAAAGAGAGGTGACAATACACTACTCTCAAATATATTCACTGATACACATACCAGGGCTAGATAGCACTATGCTCCTCTCTATGATGGGTGCTATTCTGCCGAAGAAGGCATCGGCACCGGTGTTAGTCAGGGCATGGTCAGTGTGGGTACTGTATCTATGATTAGTATGTATATGTAGGATGTCAGTAAGAGGGATATATATATAGAGAGAGAGAGAAAGAGAGAGGGAGAGGCATGGTCAGTGTGGGTGCTGTACCTAATAGTAAGGGAGAGACATAGAGAGAGAGAGAGAGAAAGAGAGAGAGAGAGACGTGGATAGTGTGGGTGCTGTACCTATAGTAAGGGAGAGAGAGACATATATATAGGGAGAGAGAGAGAGAAAGAGCGAGAGAGGGAGAGACATGGATAGTGAGGGTGCTGTACCTAATAGTGAGAGAGGGACATATAGAGACCAAAGCGATAAGGAGGGAGACAATATTCATTATATATATATATTACATATGACTCACTGGCTTCTCTCCAGGTACTGAACAGTATACTACCTCTCTCTCTATATATATATGTATGACTCACTGGCACAATATACACTATGTATATATATATATACACACTCTATATATATATATATGACTCACTGGCTTCTCTCCAGGTACTGCACTAGAACGCAGCAGGCCAGAACACGGCATCCAGCCTGGGGTCAATGACCAATCAGAATTGTATATATATATAGTACATATCTGGTAGAATGTACATCAATAATATATATTGTATATATACAATGTATATATTGTATAAAAATTAGAAGCAGAACACGACAGCCAGCCTGGGGTTAGTGACTAATCAGTACATATACAATGTCATACAATATACAATGTCACACACACACAAATATATACATACACACCTCATTGGCAAAGAGTGCAGTCTCTGCTGCCAACCTGGCTCCAGTCACATACCTAACAGTACTACATTATACTACTATATATATTATATGTATATGTATATGTATATATATACACACACCTCATTAGCGAACAGGGCAGTCTCTGCTGCCAGTCTGGCTCTGGTTCTGGTGGTCTTATTCCCCCTCTCTCTCTCTCTGTCTCTACTGTTGGCAGAGGCAGCTCTAACAGTCTCCCTGAAGGTTGGACTAAGACACTTATGGAATATAATGTATGTATCTACCCATAAGCACAATTGTATATACAAATCTTCATGTATTCAGTCTATAGTAAATATGGATATACACTGTTGGCAGAGGCAGCTCTAACAGTCTCCCTGGAAGTTAGAAAGAGACATTTAAGTAAAGAATAATGTATGTAACTGCCCATAAGCAATTGTATATACAAATATTCATATGCCCAGTCTATAGAATATGTGAATACATAACGTTGGCAGAGGCAGATCTAACAGTCTCCCTGGTTGGATAAAGCACACATACATATAAGGATATGACACTATATATATACGATGTAGAATATGCAATATAGCATACTTTAGTACGGCAAAGTTCTGGTTGGACCAATGTAGACGTGAATATGGCACACATAATAGTACTCTGTGTGTATGCGTCATACCTCACTCTCTCGAGCTCATCTGTGAGACAGTTGTCTGTGCCGGTGTCCTTCTCGGCCAGTCTCACGCACTCCTTGTGCTTGGCAAGCCTAGCTATTAGATATATACATATATAAGATGGGGAGAGAGAGAGAGAGAATGACAGTCTCACACACTCCTTGTGCTTGGCAAGCCTGGGGGTGAGTGTATATACATATATAAGATAAGGAGAGAGAGAGAGAGAGGGAATGATTGTCTCACGCACTCCTTGTGCTTGGCAAGCCTGGGGGTAAGATGTGTATGAACAGTTATGAGTTATATACATGAATAGAAATATACTTGGATATATATATACATATAATCTATCTACGAATACCATGAGAACATGCTGCATAAGTATACCTGTTGCAGAGGGGAAATGCTACAATATACTAGATGCGTATTCAAATATATGTATAGCTACATGTATGTGTATAATACCTGGTTAGTGCAGTGTGAGCCAGGTAGAGGGCCTTCAGGAACGCAGCCTGGGGTCAGAGGCGGACCCATAGAGTGGAAGAATTATAGAAAGACAGTAGAAATTGCATTATGAATCACATGTCGAAACACTCTATTATTATACTAAACATAACATTTCCAGTTAGAGTAATACATGGTCATAGATACCTGGAGGTCCGTTCTGTTACTCTGTGCGAATGCCATTCTGATGATACGCCTCAGACCCCTAATCTCTACGTTCTGAATCGAGTTCTTCCTAATAGTCAGAGATTGAGAGAGAGTAACCTAATCTTTGTAATAACACACACCTCTTGCAAAAATGAACTATATAGTACTAAATATGTATAAGAGTCAGGGAGGAGAAGGGAGCGATAAAGAAATGTATATCTTAATAGAGAATGAAGTGTAATAATGAAATATTCAATTAACAATTGCACTCACTTGCTTGCATTCGGGGCAATCTTGCCTCAATATGCACTGTTACGTATAGAACAACATAGTAAACATATCTCTTTGAACACTTAAGTGGACACTGTCATATAATCATACAGCAATAGTACTCACTTGCTTGCATTTGGAGCAATCTTGCCCATACAGTGTTAAATATTAAGATTGAACAGTACTCAATACGTTTAGAACAACATGATAGTAACCATAACTCTCTGAACATGTAAGTGGACACTATTATAAATGAATGAAAATTCAAAGCAATTGTACTCACTTGCTTGCATTTGGGGCAATCTTGCCCATACAGTGTGCATCCCAACAGAGCTGGGGTAAGGTATAAAGTGAATAGTATATATATAACAAATAGTAAGTTATATACAATATGTAATTGCCCATACAGTGTGCGTCCCAAGAGAACTGGGGTGACAGGTGGAGATATATACTAGTGTCCATAATGTGTCATGAATGCGTTGAAAACAAATGTGTAATGGCATGCAAACAATGCGTACCTGGCCTGCCAGCAGTCCCGTGGCGTATATGTCGTCCTGGTTGAGGACAGGGATGGGGACCCAGTTGACATTGTTCTAGGGGGTAAGACAAGAGAGAGAGAGAGAGAGAGATGGAGAGAGAGAGAGAGAGAGAGGACAGGGATGGGGAGAGGATGGGGATGGGAACCCAGTTGACATTGTTCTAGGGTAAGATAAGAGAGAGAGAGAGAGAGAGAGAGGACAGGGATGGGGACCCAGTTGACATTGTTCTGAAAGGTAAGAGTATATGGATGTGTATATATATATAGAGAGAGAGAGATGGAGAGAGAGAGAGAGAGAGAGACGGAGAGAGGACAGGGATGGGGACCCAGTTGACATTGTTCTAGGGTAAGATACGAGAGAGAGAGAGAGAGAGAGACAGAGAGAGAGAGAGAGAGAGGACAGGGATGGGAACCCAGTTGACATTGTTCTAGGGTAAGATGAGAGAGAGAGAGAGAGAGAGAGAGAGAGAGGGGGGGATGGGGACCCAGTTGACATTGTTCTGGAAGGTGAGGCATTTGCAGAGACATACAAACGTGTATATAGTACATCTCAAGATACTCTACTCACCGGAGGTGTGACCTCTCTCCCCGCCAGCCTGGCCACTGCAGAGACATAGATATGCAGAGACACATACATCCTGTATATATGTATGTAAATGTATGTACAAACTCACCGGAGGCGTGACCTCTCTCCCTGCCAGCCTTGCCACTGCTGTGAACTGGGCACAGACACGCTGCTGCTGCTCACTATTCTCAGCAGTCAAGTACCCTATGGTGAGTATACAGTAGTGCCATATACTACACTCTCTCAATATACTCCACTATATATACATATATATATATATATATATATATATATATATATAATGGTGTCAACTGGGCACAGACACGCTGCTGCTGCTCACTGTTCTCGGTAGTGAGATATCCTGCAGTGAGTGTATCGTGTCGTAGGAATATAGCATGAGTACACATATGACTTCTTTACATATACCTAGCAGTTATCGCAGCGTCTAGCTGCGCACACTACCTCATATAAATATACGAGTGAGTATATGACATAATACCTATACTACACACATATCAATTACCTAACAACCCCCCTGACACGTAGGGCAGTGTCTGGCTGCATAAATATATATATATGTATATAGATAGATACTATATATATATAATATAGTAACTATATATACCTAGCAGCCCCCCCGATAACATATATGTCTATGTTAGGTTATATATACATACATATATATATACCTAACAACCCCCCTGACACGTAGGGCAGTGTCTGGCTGCATATCCGGGTGTTGATCTCAGCCTCTCTCTCCCTCTCCCTCTCTACATCAGCCTCTCCCTCTGTCTCAGGTGAGGCAGACCGGTCAGTGAAGTCCTCGCAGACACGTGTGACAGACACAATACTGATTGTTAGAGCAGAACTGACCCTGATATATTGGATATATGTAAAGATGTACACCGATCGGTGAAGTCCTCGCAGACACGGGTGACAGACACAAGGCTACGGTAAGATATAAATGACACCATATATATATATATATATATATAGCGGATATGTATAAATGTAGATGTAGATGTAGACCGATCGGTGAAGTCCTCGCAGACACGAGTCACAGACACAAGGCTAGTGTAAGATAGAAATGACACTATATATATATAGTAGATGTGTATATATGTAAAGATGTAGATGTACACCGATCGGTGAAGTCCTCGCAAACACGGGTGACAGAAACAAGGCAATAGTTAGACTGAGACAACAATGACTTTGATATATACTATGTTAGGTAATGATGAAATATATATGTAGGTGAAGTCTCACAGACGCGTGTCACTGACACCAAACTGAGGGTTGAAAGGAATCACTTCTTCATGCTGCTCTTGTATATTATACATATATATATCATATATTTATATATATAAATATACTCACCTCTTCATGCTGTCTCTGATCTGGTTGGCCAACTGGGTGGAGTGGTAGTCAAGCTGGGCCTGGCCTGGGGTTAGATTCAAGGTAATATTATGGTACATATACAAATGTAACTATATACTCCATACCATAACTCACCTACTGTTACCCTATATCTGATGTGACATACATATGTCTAACTAAATGCGTATACGTATACATACAAGTATCTGTTTATACAAGTGTATACATATAGTATATATATACCCTACCTACTGTAGCCATGCCCTCTATCTGCTCTGGCACCCACTGGTGGGCATGTCTCAGAATGTCAGTACGAGCACAGGCCACACATATCTGATATTAATATTATATAGTAGTATTTAGATAGTACTACAATATATATATACTATATAGTGCATATTGATATATATATATATATGAATATACACTGGTGGGCATGTCTCAGGATGTCAGTGCGGGCACAGGCCACACAGATCTGATATTAATATATATTTATATATATGGTACGTGCACAGGCTACGCAGATCTAGAGTTAGTATATATTAATATATATATATAATACTATAATAAATATATAATAGCTATACTGTATGTATGATAAATATGTATATATATAGACACCGGTGGGCATGTCTCAGAATGTCAGTGCGGGCACAGGCAATACATATCTAGAGTCAGTATATAATATATGTATTTAACTAATATCAATACATATCATAGGATGTCAGTGCGAGCACATACCATGCAGATCTGGAGTCAATACCACATATACATGTACATACACACGATGTAGAACTGTATACAAAACACATAGATAAGTATGCACCATTGATACACTCTTACCTTCTTTACAGCGTGGTTTAAGTCACAGCATCATATACATCCAATACATGCAATACTCAACATGTCTAGTACATATACCTTCTTCACAGCATGATAGGGCAGGATGCACTGGGCAGATATTTGCAGTAATCATATATAGTATACATATGGATACATATGTGTATTAATATATATGCAGTGTATATAGATACACCCATACTTTCTTCACAGCGTGATAGGGCAGGATGCACTGGGCAGAAGGGATAACAGACATGCGCTCAGGGTTGTCTGGAATGAGAAAGAACACAAAACTGTTAAGAAAGAAGAGAGTGAAACATGAAATCTATACAAGCATCAGTATATAGTCGAACTACTCACCCTTCCTCCTGAACTGCCTTGCTGCATACTCAGATATAACTGTATATGTATACATATTTGATATGCTCACGTACGTATATATATGTATATTAGATATGCTATGTGTGTTCTCACCTTTCCTCCTGAACTGTCTAGCTGCATACTCAGATATGTACACGGCCAGGGGCTCATACTTCTCTGCGGTGGGATGGGCAATACACGGTATCCATTGTATAGAGGGTACATAATATCCACGTCTAACCCGCCATTTCGACTCCTGCCCTCGAGTGTATGTTGGGATCCCATATACCAATAACTATAAATACTCAAACATACTCAAATACCACTGTCACGTCTATATACCTGCCATCTCCACCACTGCCCTTGACTGTACACTGGAATCATATATAAAACACATTATGACACATTATGACACATTATCTGAGCATAAGTAAATATCATGTGAAAGGTATACCAACCTGCCATCTCCACCACTGTCCTTGAGTGTTGGGATCATCATATCAAATACATATGAATATACATACTATCCTATATACATATATCCATATATATGGTACATATGTATATACCTGCCATTTCCACTACGGCCCTCGAGTGTATGTTGGGGTTGGGTCTGGGGCAGATATATAACTATTATATATGACTATACTATACTTTACTTGTATATACTATCTCTAATACTAACCTGCCATTTCAACCACCACCCGTGAGTGTATGTTGGGGTTGGGTCTGGGGCAGAACAGAGAGGGGGCAGAGGGGTTGCCATGCCTGGGGTTAGATATAATATGTATATTTGTAGCTAGAGAGAGAGACAGAGAGAGAGAGAGAGAGAGAGAGAGAGAACAGAGACGGGGCAGAGAGGGGTTGCCATGTCTGGGGTTATGAGTATATAAATATATTGCTATGTATGAGGAGAGAGTTACACCAATACCTAGTAAATGACATATAGAAAGTCTAATTGTATATCTATAACATAGAGATATCTTACCTGAGTGACGTGTAGACCTGTGATATGAACCTCAATTGGTTGACAGCTAGGTCAGGGGACATGCCTAAGTTAGTATATATATATATATATATACATGTATAGAGAGAGAGAGATAGAGAGAGAGAGAGAGCATGAGCTGGTTGACAGCTAGGGCGGGGGACATGCTAAGGAATACATAGCATGATTATAGTTAAAGATCAATAATAGGGCATTCGTACCTGTCGGCAGAATGAGTATCCTAGATATGTATAGATATACATATATACATATACATAGAGAGATACATTCATATAACTATATGTAGACAGACAGGTACAGTACCTGTCGGCAGAATGAGTCTCCCAGATATAGATAGACATCCATATACATATACATATATATATATATAAATATATAAAGATACATTCATAAAACAACAGGTATATATATATATATACAATACCTATCGGCAGTATGAGTCTGCCAGACTCTCTCATGAGGGCACACACGTTGGTCTCAATGCCTAGCGTCAAGATAATAAACATGTGAACACTTATGAATATTACAATATACCCTACCTTGAGAACACATCCTTTCATAAGCAGCACAGCCAAATGGATCAGCAGGTACCAGAGGGAGCATGCACAGACCGACAGCAAGGAGGGCAAAGGTGGAGTCGACAGGCTCAGTAGAGCCAGACCCGCAGTGCAGGATGGGACTGACCATGGTCTGGGGGGTGAGGTCCATCATGGAATAGTACATACATACACTATCAGTCAATGATAATGTGGAATGGACGTATTTGGCGGTCTATGTCCAGTCCCGATGCATTGGAGTACCCCCATCAGTATCATAATCAATATATATAAACTCATATGAACGTATGTATGCAAGCACGTATCTATATGCATGTGTACCTGTCTGTCTATGTCCAGTCCCGATGCATTGGAGTACAGGCAGAGCAGGATGACCCTGGATGTGAGATAGGTACTACATGTATATATGTACCTACACATGTATATATATATTATCCATATATACTATAGTAATAGATAGCATATATCCTATGCATTGGAGTACAGGCAGAGCAGGATGACCCTGGGGTTAGTAGAGGGTACAGGTATATATGTATATGTGTATAATCACCATATATACACTGTAGTGACATGTGGTGTATGTAATGCATTGGAGTACAGGCAGAGCAGGATGACCCTGGGGTTAGAGGGAGAGACACGGATACTACAATAAATACATACTAAAACAATATATATTACACTATGTAACTCTGTTAAATCTAAGCATTTTACCTTGCGAGAGAGGTAAGTGCTTGCGCACTTGTGGCGAGCAGGTCTATGTGACATGCCAGGGCATACAGGCAGTCGGCCAGGTCGACAAGTGACATGTACTCAGAGGGGGACTCAAGGACCTGCATTGAGGGGGTAGAGAGAGGGGGAGGGGAGAGAGACTCATATATATTGCCCGTATATGTACTTATTAATTATTAACACTTAACCTGAGTTATATACTGCACCATGTCCACTAGGAATGTGGCCAGTTCACTTACTGATAGAATATAGCGTATAAACCACTATACAATATTATACACACAACATATTCATATGTATACGTATATAAACGTGTATATACATAGACACGTTACCTGTGTTATGTACTGCACCATGTCCACTAGGAATGTGGCCAGTTCACTCAGGGCAGAGTCGGTGTGGGTGGTGTGTCCATCTCCTTGGCTCATACTGTGATTAGGATGACTATGGTAATAATGTTAGATTACTGCAAGTATAGGAAGAATACCAGGATTACAATCTGCATGCCCATACCTGACTCCGTCCCATGTGCACACTATACTTGTACACATACAGAGTATATATACAACTACATATTAGTATGTATATACTATGGTATAGGTATTAGATGCCCACACCTGACCCCGTCCCATGTGCCACTGAGTCCACCCCTGGGAGTGAGTAATACATATATACATATATATACATATATATATGAATACTATATGTTTATAGATTTCATATATTAATAAAGAAATTGATATCATCAGTTTCATGTCCCACTGAGTCCACCCCTGGGAGTGAGTGAGGTTATGAACAGTAATATACATATATGTAAGTTCATGTTCATGCGTAGTACAGTGTATATACCTAATATGCGCCAGTGCATGGCATACCCCCTTGGCTGTATCCACCTTGTCACTGGGTCTCTGGCCAACAGAGTCAAACCTGTATTGTAAGATGTATAATATATATATATAATGAATATTTGTATATATATAATTGTATACGTATAGACCTTGTCACTGGGCCTCTGGCCAACAGAGTCAAACCTGGGTTAACCACGTATGTGACACTTCCATGTAATATAAATAAATATATATATATATAGGGACATTGTCACTGGGCCAGAGGCCCCACAGAGTCAAACCTGCAAGGTAACTAATGGGGACAAAGAATACTGCTGAATGCACGATTTATGACACTATACTCTAGAGAACATTACTTTGGTGTGTCTCTAATACATCTTGTGTCCTACCTCCCGTGTATCTGCAGAACCAGTATATGTGTAAATATATATATTGTATACACAAGTATAAATATATATATATATACCTCCCGTGTATCTTCAGGATCAGTATCCTCAGCGTATAATAGACACAAACACATATATATATTCAAAAGTACATAGTAGAATATGTATATATATATGCAGATACGGTACCTCCCGTGTATCTGCAGGACCAGTATCCTCAGGGTGGTGAGTCTGAGTGACAGAGAGGGGGCCATGGAGGGAATCTGGGGTGAGATGTAAAACATATGCATATCAATAGAGAGATACATCGAGAGAGAGAGAGATAGAGAAAGAGAGAGAGAGAGAGGGGGCCATGGAGGGGATCTGGGCTGAGAGAACTACTATATAACTATGTATAGAGAGGGGGGGGAAGAGGGGGAGGCAGAGAAAGAGAAAGAGAGGGGGGGGGCCATCGAGGGGATCTGGGGTGAGAAGAAAGAATTATATACTTAGATAGAGAGATACATCGAGAAAGAGAGAAAGAGAGAGATAGAGTGCGAGAGAGGGGGCCATGGAGGGGATCTGGGGTGAGAGAACTACTAAATAACTATGTATAGCGAGAGGAAGAGAGAGTGGGGGGGCAGAGAGGGAGCCATGGAAGGGAACTGGGGTGAGAACACAAATAAGAACACAAATATTTCTCACTCATATATGAATATGTTAGCTAATAGAGAGACAGAGTTGACTATATGGACATACCTCGTTGACCATCCTGATCAGGACATCGGTGGCAGTCTGTGCCTCTCCATCACCAGGCACCAATGTAGAGACACCTGCAGTACCCCCAGTTCCTCTAGTCCCTATAGTTCCTATTGTCCCCTTGGCCCCTGCAATTAGGGCTTCAAAAATATAGAGATAGAGATAATATAGTAAAAATATTTAGGCAATGTATTATATTTTTGAAGCCCTACCAGCAATATCCCTGAACCCCTCATACACAGGGTGTGATGAGTCACACACGCAGAAGTGCACGTGCGATGGGTCGAGGTGGGTCAGTGCACAGAAGCATGCAGTGTATACCGCTATGGTGTCTAAGGGTGCATCGGCAGCCTCCTGACTCAGAGAACCATCTACAGAGGACACACCATGGGTGGATGCGTATCTGTACGTGACACTGGAGAGTATGCTGCGGTAGAGGCTACCCCCAACAGCAGCGTTGGACTTGGATAGTGACTGGACCAGGGTGAGTAAGGGGGAGAGGGCAGTGAGGGTACTCTGCATGGCGTGTGTCAGTATGGGAGACTCTGTCTCAGACTCTGTCGATGTCTCAATGCACTGGGATATCATGCCCAGGGTCAGGATACATGCCTAGAGTAAGAATACTAATGTATATAAAAGTACAAAAGATAGTGGATATATGACACTGGGATATCATGCCCAGGGTCAGGATGCAGGCCTAAAGGTAAGAGATACAGAGGCAATACAACATGTATATATTGTACTACAAACATCAGTCACTTATCATGCCCAGGGTCAGGATGCAGGCCTGGTGGTTACTGAGAAGTATATTGAACTGTCATAATACAATTAATGTGGTAATAGTAATACACACCTTCTCCACTGCTGGATCCCTCTTTCTCTCTCCCTCTCTCTGTCTCTCTCTCTCTCTATATATATCTATATATACGTATACATACTATGCACTGAAATTACCTTCTCCACTGCCTCTGGACTCAGCAGGCACTGGATCTCCTTGGTCCCACCCTCCATATCAATGTCCACTGCCATTGTGCTCTGATCCTGGTACATAAGGATAGACACTCCTTAGATATAGACCATATAGACCATATGTATACCTAATAGACCACATATACCTAATGGACCATATATATTGAGTAAATATGACTATCATGCATACCATGGTGCTCTGTTCCATGGATGAGTCGTCAAGCTGCAGCTCCTTGGCCCTGGCAGCCTTCTCCTGGTACATAAGAATAACAGTTGTTATAGTATAACAATATAGTATAGTAACACTAATGTAATAAAGCAATACGACATGAATATAGATCCAGCTCCTTGGCACGGGCAGCCTTCTCCTGATGTATAAGATAAGACACCATATATAATTACTACTCTAGTACATGAAATACTAAGAACTATATATATATATAGACTGCTCTAGTTCCTTGGCACGTGCGGCCTTCTCCTGGTACATTAGGGCCATACCCCATAGGAATATATAGTAATATTATACTAAAGAGAATTGTACATGTTTCTCTGTCATATACACTGTACCTCTCTCTCTGTCAGCTCCATGTGGACAAAAGATACACATGATCTAAACATATACATATGTATAATACTATCATTCAAAACCATACCGTTATGATATACATGTATATATACGCAATATACACTATAGTTGACCTGTCTCTCTGTCATACATACTATACTATATATACTATATATACTATATATATATACTATACTATATACTATGTATATACTATACTATATATACCATATATGTATACTGCACCTGTCTCTCTGTCAGTTCCATGTGGACACACGTGAAGGGATGGCATACTAGTACTACTACAACCACATAATTTATATATATAAATATGTAAGATATGAGTATTGGTTACCTCTCTCTCTGTCAGTTCCATGTGGACACATGTGCCACACGCAGACAGCCTAAGGTGAATATTATATATTATATTATTATATATTATTTAATTATATATTATTATTATATATTATATTATTATACACGTGCCACAAGCAGACAGCCTAAGGTAAGTATGATGATATAGTCTAATAACAACAGAATACAATAGAGATGAACTGTTGTCATACACGATAAACACATGTGCCACACGCAGACAGCCTGAGGTGAATGGGATACAGGAACTAACACTACAGTATAATAGAAGTCTGTTCATAGAAGAGAGTCTAATAACCACAGAATACGATGGAGTGAACTATTGTCATATACACCATAAACACAAACA
Organism: Kipferlia bialata; assembly: GCA_003568945.1. Classification (NCBI taxonomy): domain Eukaryota; phylum Fornicata; genus Kipferlia; species Kipferlia bialata. The sequence continues at coordinate 33,299 of BDIP01000033.1, forward strand.
TACCACAATAGGGAGAAGCTCCTGCTGACTGTGTGTGTTGACACAAGAGATGCCGTAAGAGACAACACCCTGGCCATCTCTCTCGTTGGCATCACTCTCTCTCCCTCTGCTACCCCTTCTCTCTCTCTCTCTCCTTGCCGACTGGCCCTGACAAAGTCAAACGCTGAGACGCTCTCTCCCTCACCCCCACTAGAGAGGGAGAGAGAGAGAGAGTCCAGCAGGGACAGGGGCAGGGAGTGCAGAACGTGGAGAATGGCTGGGGTAAGAACAGTGTATAGTCACTTCAGATAGATGTATATGATGTACGATACATGGAGGAAGACAGGGAGTGCTGTTGATCGATTGATTGATTGATTGATTGATTGATTGATGCAGAACGTGGAGAATGGCTGGGGTGAGGGTAGATGCCTGTCTCTACTATATTACATATAAATGTGGGTGGGTGGGTATACATGCCACACCTGGATTGGCCCAGACCTCCACCTTGGCACGTATACGCTCTCTCTCTCTATAAATATATACAAATATATTCTCTCCTTCTCTAAACGTAGTCATATATATGTGAATGACGTGTATATGTATGAATATACTACACTATATATGCCATACCTGGGTTGGCCCAGACCTCAACCTTGGCCAGAGACTGCAGTCCAAACCTAGGGTTAAACTATATATGAACATGTAGTATTAAAAACAACTATATGTGAAACCTATGTGTTAGCAAAGAGACACGATACATTCACTTTACGGCCAGTGGAGGAAGTATGATATGTATACATATATTGAAATACAATAGGTGGCTATGCATATGTGTACATATATATATATATATATATATATATATACATATGCATACCTTGCCACCAATGGGGCAATGCTGGATCCGATGGTAAACTATAGTAACATTCAGTTATTATATATAATGTTTATTCAATACAACTACATGTGGGTACCTAGCGACCAATGGAGCAATGCTGGATCCGAATGGAGTGGATGGAGTCCCTGAAACCTCCCCTTCTCTCCCTTCAGCCTGGTATTAGCAAGTAAAATAGAATAAAGAAGAATGGACTGGATATATTATGAATGGACTGGATATGGACACTGTAGCATCTCCAGCTGTCCCTGCAGGCTGACAATGAGTACTAATTGTGTATACAGCTGCATATATTGGGAATGTACTGCATATATTGTGAATGGACTGGCTGGGGACGACGGGACATCGCCATCTCTCCCTGCAGGCTGGTATTAGCACGTCGAATAGAAGAACTATGTATCAAAATTGCATCAGTGATAGAGTATAGATAGCAATTATATACAATTTGAGCTTCTTGTATTCAGGTACATACACGCCAACAGTCCTAGGAGAGACACTCGTATCTCTGATCTATGTTACTATATGATATATTAATACAACTAATTACTATATATGTACCTTTGCATTTAGATACAGACATGCCACCAGTCCAAGTAGAGTGGACAGGGAGAGAGAGGACTACTGACACGTATACTATGTATTAATATATATATATATATAAATATCTAATTACATGTACCTTTCCATTGAGGTACAAGCATGCCACCAATCCTAGTAGAGTGGACAGGGAGAGAGAGGCAGAGGAGACAGACTGGGGGGCAGACCCAGACGCTAGAAGCCTGAAAGTGAGACAGGCTATACCTCCACATATATATATATATATATATATAGATAGGTAGAGAGAGAGAGAGAGAGAGAGAGAGAGAGAGAGGCAGAGGACACGGACTGGGGGGCAGACCCAGAGGCTAGGAGCCTACGGTTAGACGTACAGTATACAGACAGTGTCCCAACATCTTGGTAGTCATATGGTCATATTTGAATACTCATATACTTGCATACACAAAAATACACTGTACCTGTAAGCTGCTGCGTATAGTGATATGACACTCATCTGGTCCAGTCTCACACCATATACACTAATATATTCATAGAACAATACTATGATTGTATTCAGTGAGTGAATACTACCGTATACACTGTACCTGTATGCTGCTGCGTACAGTGATATGACACTCATCTGGTCCACACTTTCACCATACACAATAATACAGCTAGAACTATATATATAGAATATATACATATAGAACTGAATATTTGCAGTGAAAGAACACTTATGTATATACTGTATGTACCTATATGCTGCTGCGTATAGTGATATGACACTCATTTGGTCCATATCAGCACAGGGCCAGAACACAGACTGCACGGCCTATGCATAAGTCTTTTACTATATATATATATATATTACTATATATATACTGTATATATACTGTATTTGTATGTACGGAACATGTAGTGTTAGTATGAAACTGGAGCAAGGTCAGAAGACAGACTCGGCTCTAGTGTCAGAAATGATACAAGACAATGTAATATAGAGACAGGGGAGGACTACATATCCACTTGGTGAATGTGTAACTACTTTACCTCTACTAGTGGCCTAGCAACTGTCAGCAGCCTGAGTCCCTCAGTGTACTCTGCCGCATGGGGGCTCAGGGGGTCAGCAGCGTCAGCTAGAAGGTAAGGGACAATCGTAGTCAAAGTTTTGAATGGAAATCTTGGATTCTATGGGTGGTCAGTAGACCAGTATCAGATACGGCTCCTAACAGGTGAGACTGTTATGGAATATATATATATATATATATATATATATATAATGATAAGCTCTGTGCCATAGGATCTGAAGATCGGGTATCTGAAGATACAGATGAATAGTACCAGACATAGTAGAAATCAGGTACATGCACAATATATATGCATACATATGTATATATATAACTATACCTTCCTCTGTTGCTACTGGCATTGGCTGCCTTCTGATCAGAACAGACATGCCCTCTAGCCACGGGATGACTGGGATTTAGTATATAAATAGACAAGTATATGACTATATATATATATATATATACTTAGCGAACTATGAGCAGACATGCCCTCTAGCCACGAGATGACTGGGAGTACGGGAGAGAGTATAGAGACCTGTATATATATATATATATATACGGAGTGAAGTAAGATCAGACATGCCCTCTAGCCACGGGATGACTGGGATTTAGTATAGAAAGAGAGACGTATATGGATATATAGACGGAGTGAAAAATGCTGACATGCCCTCTCGCCAGCGGATGACTGACAGTTAGTATACACAGTAGTATACATATACACATGCCAGGAATGTATACTGGGAGAATGGGTTGCATACCTGCATGGAGGTTATTATATAGATGCACTGTATATGGATATGCACACTATTGGTATACTGTATATACTACCCTACCTGTCTGGATGTTGTTCTTGCCCCCTGACAGCACTAGGAGAGCACCCAACTCCATGAGGACCTATTGGGTGAGAGATAGAGGCATACATCGTCGTATTTACGATAATTAGCAATATATGAATGGGTATACCTCCTCTATGTACCCCTGTGTGTGGCAGTACCCAAGGTGTATATATATACTGATACATACAACAATGAATATATACATACATACTCATACATATACACACCTCCTCCCTGTACCCCTGTGTGTGGCAGTACTCACTGTGACCAGACATCTGCTCTCGGGGGTCCTCGGGTAAGACAGACACATATATGATAAGACAGACACATGTACTAAATAAACACTAAGACATAGGGACAATATAGGGGAAAGGGTGACACATCCATAATATACACAAATAATTACAATCATATATATATACATATTGAGAGAGAGAGAGAGAGGGAGTGGGAGAGTATATACACCTTTGTCACCACCCTGGCAGGAGGGCGAGAACATATATAGTAAAAATGTCCACTTGAATACATATATGGACAGAGAGAGAGAGAGAGAGAGAGAGAACATATACATGCCTTTGGAACTACTCTGGCAGGAGGCAGGTCCCCGACAATCATAGACAGACCGGCCTGGAATTAGGGGTGTAGAAGGAGAGAGAGAGATACATTGTGTATATATATATATACCAAAACACCCTGATAACACATATGAGAGAAAGAGAGAACTTCAACGTGTCAGTAAGTGGTGCAGTGTGGGGCACACTCATCAGACTATATATATATATATATATATAACAATAATACAATAATATATGTAATACATATCCCAGATTCCTCAGATGGCAATGATAGACTGAGTGACAAGGCTAGGCATGCTAGTAATGGTGCAGTGTGGGGGGCACACTCCTCAGACTATATATACATATATATACATATAATAATATATATATGTATATATAATATAAGATGTATAACATACCCCTGACTCCTCAGTTGGCAGGGATAGACTAAGTGACAGTGCTAGGCATGCCAACAGGGGTGCAGTGTGGGGGGCACACTCCTCAGACTATATATATATATATATATATATATAATAATAATATATAAATATGTATGTATATATATAATAATACATATATAACATACCCCAGACTCCTCTGTATGGAGTGACAAGCTTAGGGATAAGGCTAGGCATGCTAGTAATGGTGCAGTGTGGGGGGCACACTCCTCGGGCAGTCTGCCAGCCAGGAGGTCACCACCTTTAAGGTTCCTAAGGGTTAGTCTAAAATAGTCTGAAAGTGTATGTGATATATATAAATATATATATATACTCCTCGGGCAGTCTGCCAGCAAGGAGGTCACCTCATTTCAGATTCCTAAGAGTGTAAGAATCATTAATATCTCTTATACCATATTCACAATAGCTACCTTGGCGACTTGAGCACTGCCTCCCGTGGGAGTATGAGAGGGTCGAGTAGAGCATATGTAATATACTGTACACACAATATATATATATATACCTAGGTAACTTAAGTACTGCCTCCCTTGGCAGTATGACAGGGTCCAGTAGGGCATCCTCCCCCTTGACAGTGCGGATGGCAAGGTCTAAGGGGTAAGGAAGGATATATAGTACTTAATAAGTACATATATAGTATATATATATAGTACATATATATATGTGCGCAAATATATATTTCAATTGAAGGGCATCCTCCCCCTTGACAGTGCGGATGGCTAGGGCTACAGTTAATGGTATATATAATATATATTATACATGTATATATAGCTAGGTCTAGAGAGTGAGAAAGGATGTATAGTATATATAATACATATACATATATATGCGTGTGTGTAAATATATATATATATATGTATTGAAGGGCATCCTCCCCCTTGACAGTGCGGATGGCTAGGTCTAGAGAGTAAGAGAGGATATATAGTATTTAATAAGTACAAATTATAGCATATATACGGTACATATATATATGTGCGCAAAAGTATATATATATAAGGGCATCCTCCCCCTTGACAGTGCGGATGGCAAGGTCTAGAGAGTGAGGGGAGATGGTATATGTATCAGGACATTCAGATGTGGAAAACTGTGAGTGGTTGGGTGTAGGTGCAACATATGCGTTCCCTTGACAGTGTGGGTGGTCAGAGGTATGATATCAATGGAATGTATCCATGTATACTGTCAATACCACCATATATACTGTGAACACTACTACTATTACTATACTGTGACCACATGGTCATACCTCTGAGTGCCCTGATGAGTATGACAGGGGGTATGTCCATGGCAGACACAAGGACCTGGGTAAGAGATATGAATAGATAACAATAATACATTATGGTATCAATATATATATATATATATTGATAAATATATACATAATGTACGTAGTGTGACTGGGGGTATGTCCATGGAAGACACAAGGACCTGGGGTAAGAGATACATACGAATAGATACATGTACATGTATTTGAATAGATGTAAATGTATATATTTGTATATACTGGGTATGTCTATGACAGATTCTAGGGTCTGAAGGGTGAGAGAGTGGCATATACAACTGAATACTATGTTAAACAGCTATTTACACATATCAATACACTATATAGATACATATATACTATAGAGATACATATATGTATACACTACCTTACACGCCTCGACCTCTTGGGTGAAGTCACACTCTATAGTATCGCATCCTACGATACCCATAGCATATATATATATATATATATATATATATATATATATGTGTGGGTGTGGGTGTGTGGGGGTGTACCTTGCACGCCTCGACCTCTTGGGTGAAGTCACCCGGTCCAGACAGGGCAGAGGTATTAGACAGACGGCCTAGAATGAGAAGTATACATCAATATATATATATATATATATATACGTGTGTAGAGGGAGAGAGAGAATACTGGACCCGACAGGGCGGAGGTATTAGACAGACGGCCTAGAATGAGATACATATGCATAGAGAGAGAGAGAGTAGGACTAGAGTGAGACTAATACTATATAGACACTGGTCCAGACAGGGCAGAGAGAGAGAGTTGGAGAGACGGCCTGGGATCAATACTATACAGGCACACACACACTACTTCTATATACTTGTCAGCCAGTAGGGAGAGAAATACTATGGTATATATATATATACCATAATAGTGAATACTATATGATATGCCTGCGAATAGCAATGCCCTTGCCACATACTTGTCAGCCAGGAGGGAGGGCAGCGTGGTCACAAGCCTAGGGTGAATGACCCCAGAATCCAGGGTGGATAGAAACAAAGAGAGAGAAAGAGAGAACTATAGAGAGGAATGGGCGTGATATACGAGAAGAGAGGTGGGTCAGAATAGGACTCGAGTGTAAATTATTATACCTTCTGAACAGTGTTGGACTGCACTTGATGATCCTCCTGACATTCTGCTCGATGGAGAGGAGGTTGTTGGCATAGACACTCTCCTGGAGACCACCTGACAATAAGGGGCTAGAGAGAGAGAGAGAGAGAGAAAAAGAGAGAAAGAGAGAGGGAGAGACAGAGAGAGCAAGGGGGAGGGGTTGTTGGCATACACACTCTCCTGGAGACCACCTGATAATGAGGGTAAATATATATATATATATATATAGAGAGAGAGAGAGAGAGAGAGAGAGAGAGAA
>BDIP01000034.1:4807-18562 GCA_003568945.1 Kipferlia bialata
GGAGAGGGGGGCGGGGGGGGGGGGGGGGGGGGGGGGGGGGGGGGGAGTGGCAGACTACTGAATATTGGTTTGGTTACACTGATACATACATACAGCTGATTGACGTACCACTCTCGATCACGCCCTCAGAGTGCCTACTGAAGAGAGAGCAGTGGATAACCCTCTGAGACAAGTCAGCCAACTGATGGTCAACCAAGTGTGGGCTGGTCAAATGCCCCTTGGCTGCCACTCTGGCGGTAATAATGTATACACACCGTCAATACCTAGTGATATTAAGAACCACTGTATGCTGAAGGGATATGCCGTCATACTCAGGTTGGAGAGAGGCCTATTGTCTGGTTGCTAGGCCACACTCATTGACACTGTGTCAATATGCAACGACCGGACGTTTGACCGTTCTGAAAAGGGTGCTGTGAGACAAAAAGATTGGTGTCCTGATTCAGCTTCTCTCCTTCTTACCCTTCTCTCCTCACATATCAATAGGATGAGCATCACTGTCATTGGATCTGACTGGTGCCCTGACTGCCGTCGCACCAACGCTCTGCTCAACAGGCTGGGGGTCCCCTTTACATACGACAATGAGGTACGAGTTCTTAACATGTATTGGCATCACTGTATGTATATCTGTTATGCTGACATAGTACTCAGTGTTGCAGCAGAGTAAGTGTTTGTAATATGGAGGAATTTGAGAATCACACCTAGGTTAATCTTGGTGGTATCATTGCTAGGATAGTGGATCTGATACAGTTCAATACTATAAAGATAGAGTGGGGGCGGGGGATTCAGTTGCTTCCATGCTATTTCTGTTTATCACGCCTCGCACACACACTGTCTGTGACATATATTTTACTCTTCTAGATATATTCTTGTACCTACCTTGTATATAGATAGATTGATTCTAATGCCTAGGGCGACACCAAGTCCAAGGCCAGGGCTGTCTGTGTCACATATATTATACTAGTCTACTAGCTATATATATATATATACATATTTGTATTTATTATATTCTAACTATCAGGGCGACACCAAGACCAAGGCCAGGGCAGTGTGTGACATATACATTTCCCATATGTATGTATATACTCTGTATTTACTACATGTACTACTTATACAATTATACTTACAATCAGGGCGACACCAAGGCCAAGGCCAGGGCTGTCTGTGGCAAGAACAGGATCCCCTGTGTGTGTCTGCCAGATGGGTCATTCATCACAGGTTACTATATATACTAAATAATATTATATCACTTCATCACATGTCACTTATAGGATGGATATTAAGTAGTATGTAATCGATAGTATTAGCTACACTAAGATAACATGGCAACCTCATCACAGAGCCATCAGACAGAGAGCTGGAGGCCAAGCTGAGGGCACTCAAGTTGGTTAAGTAGATCAAACTTGCTGAGGGATAGATTGGCTATATACTTTAGGTGTCTCCCAGATGGGTCATTCATCACTGAGCCCAGTGATAGGGAGCTGGAGGCCAAGCTGAGGACACTCAACCTGGTTAAGTAGATCAAACTACCTATTCAGTTTTCCGAAGAATAGATTGGATATACCATGAGTGTCTGCCAGTGCTATGTAGGGGGAACTAACAATTCGCGTAAGATCATGTACTGAACCCTGTTGAAACACTGTGTCACACAAATGCTCACTTTTCTCAGCAGTTCTCTCTGGACTCCTCTTAGACTTCCCCCTCGCAAACATACTGAGAATGTCCGTGGACAGGTGTGTGTTCGCTCTCTTTGTTGATGTGCAAGGCCACTTCTTCACTGGTGTGCAATATATTGAGTGTTGCTTAAAGTGTATACTTTCATCATGTACACTCCCCCCCCCCCCCCCCTCCCTCTTTTTTTTTTTTTTTTTTTCTGTCTAGGTTTTTTGATATCTCTCCCCCCCCCCCCCCCCCCCTCCCCCATCTCAATCAAACAATTCATACCCCCTCTGACAATGTAGCTAGATCTCGGCAACATGCACATAGGGATGGAGGGAGCAGAGGCCCTGGTCTCAGTTCTACCCCTGATGCAGGGCGTCGCTAGGGTGAGTCCCCCCCTCCCTTCCTCTCCATATTCAACTCTCTAACTCTTATTGACATGCATTCATAGTCTATCTTGCCCTCTGCCATTCTTATTAGATCTCTCAGATACACACTGTATTTCTGATTCCCAGCTTGACCTGAGCAAGAACGACCTCGACGCTGCATGTATATCCCACCTGGCTGAGGGTCTAGGCCAGATGACATCGCTGAGGGAGGTGGGTATGGGATTGAGTGACACATTTGTGGTATCGCCCTAGATACCTTTCGTATATATGCATCATGACCCCAGCTGGACCTCAACTGCAACCCCCTCAAGGGTGCAGGACACACTACTCTGGCCGAGAGTGTTCTACCAAACATGCCACAGCTGAGGAAGGTACATGCAATGGGTACTCTATGTATTCACCTGTCATTGCCAATACTTGTTTGTGTCTTGATATACTTGTTCATGACACCAATTCCAGCTTGTCTTCTGGCACACTGGGATGGACTGCACTGGTGCCCTGGCTCTTGCTGGAGCCCTTCCCTCTCTCAAGAAACTCTTGACGGTGAGGCAGAAAGAGATATGTATTCTACCAGTGTATCATCTGTCTCTGAGGCCTGTCTCACTTCCAGCTGGACCTGGATAACAACTTCATCAAGGGTGCTAGTGCTGCTGCCCTTTGTGAGGCCCTGACGTCATTCAGTTTTGCCGGGCAGGTACGGTCCACCGGTTAACTGTATTTCTCTCATATCCGTCACTGTTTTAGTATCATAGTGTATGCATCACTGACACTCAGCTGTGTTTGCAGAATAACTCGATAGGGGATGAGGGTGCAGTGGCACTGGCCAAGAGGCTGGTGGGGGACAGACCAGAGATCACTGAGGTATGTTTGTACCAAGCAGAGACATACCTGTATCTGACGCCACTGTGTGTATAGATGGGTATTGACCAACTCAAATGGTTGATATGATACATAACACACTATACAAGAAACATGACAGTGTCTATAACGATCAGATTGCCCTAGCCTCCAACAAGATTGGACCTGTTGGCATGTCTGCCCTGGCTGGTGTCCTGCCTACCCTGACCAACCTGGTGTCGGTAAGGGGCACATATGTTCATGTGGATATAGAGTGTCCAGTATATGCAGTATTCTCTGGTCCCTCATGCTCAGGTAGACCTGGGTTCCAACAGTATTGGCCCAGAGGGAGCAGCTGCTCTGATAGAAGTCCTTCCATCCTTGACCAAGCTCAGAAGGGTGAGTCACACCGCTCAGAACGCTATTGAGATAGTATCACATGCGAAATTCTGTGTTACAGATGTGATACTCCCGTTATACTATACACGTCCAATAACCATTCACCTTCCATAACCCCCAGATTGACCTCTCCTCCAATGACATTGGACCAGACGGTGTGACGTCCCTGTGTCGAGCCGTATCCTCTCTCCCCAGGCTCAGGGAGGTGAGTAGACGCCTATTGGTCGGTGTCTTCAGTTGTTAACGTGAGATGTTCATTCACCGACCATGCGTATCGTGGTAGTTCCTGGCCAATGGAGATCGGGGGTCATTTACTGATATATATATATCTTCTTACCCTCAGCTCGACCTCCACTCCAACGGCATGGACGATGAGGGGGCAACACGTCTGGCCAAGGGTCTTCCCAAGATGAAGGCTCTGAGAGAGGTTGGACACTGTTGTATCTGTGGATATACGGTCATACGGTATCCACATATATTAGAATAGTGTCACTGCCACCCGCTCCCTCATCCCCCAGATATACCTATTCTCCAGCCGTATCAGTGACGAGGGGGCAGTGGCCATTGCGAATGCTCTAGAGAAGACACCCACACTGAGAGTGGTACGTACAGACGTGTTAATATGCCTAGGTGCTCTCCCATTGCTGCTGTGATTAATGTTATTGAAAGATCAATGTGACGTCTTGGCATGGCTATCTGATACTAGCTGGAGTTGAATAGCAACAGGATGATGGACACAGGTGCCGCAGCTCTTGCCCAGGCCCTACCGGGGTCAGGGCTGATTCAGGTGAGTGGCTCACATACAATTCAAGAGGATCGATGCATTATGAATTTGTAGCGTTTACCTGTATCTACTTACCTATACATCTGACGACAGTTGAGTCTGAGTGCCAACTCCATTGGCGAGTCTGGGCTGGCAGAACTAGAGGCAGCGGCACTCCAGATGCCAAACCTGAATGTGCGGCTTCTACTTATGATATGTATACAAATATACCATCTACAATGCTATTGTATACAATCTGTTGGTAGCCCTATACAACCCTACAAAGTCGGAGTATCATTCGTCATGCAGTTCACATGCTTAGGTGATGACTAACCCCAGCTAGAGGTCGGTGAGAACCCAGGGAACGCACCTCCAGAGGTTGAGGAAGAGTCAAGTGACGACGGGATCCCCTTCTCACAGAGTGTGTTCCTGAATGCAAGTGCTTATTCACCAAGAAAGAGCGTGGTAGTGAGAGAGACTGAACCTGTGGCAGAGAGAGACCCAGACCTCCTGGACATAGCCGACTTGGAGGCAGATGCCCCTCAGATGCCGGAGATGACGGTGGGTGGAGGGTGTATAGTGTCGACACAAAGATTATGGTTATGTACTTGTCTTATCCCAGCTTGACCTGGATGAGAAGGCAGAGGATACTGTCCAAGCTGATGAAACACAGACTGGTACTGAGACTCCAGATACAGAGGTACCCCTTCCCGCAGAGGGTGAGGTAGTGGAAGAGGGTGAGGCCTCGCCTGCAGAGAGTGAAGTAGTAGATGAGTGTGTGGACTCTCCAACTGAGGCTGAGTCACTTGCAGATGCCGAGGCTGAGGCGCTGAGAGAGAGTGAGAGAGATCGGGTACGTACCATGCTCATGGACTCACTAGGAGTACTCTCCCACCCTCTGGAGGGTGTGTCTAGCGACATGCCTCTGATGGACCTTGCCACCTTGTGGGGTGTAGCAGCAGGGGCAGCCCCACCCCCTCTCAGCCAGGTGTCTGTAGCATCAGTTGAAGAGTCTCTAGCGACAACTCAGTCCCTCCTAGTTAGGGTCAAGGAGTGTGCCCCAGGTGTTCAGTCCCACATGGACTATCTGACCAAGGCAGCGGAGCTTGTGGGTGCTCAGATGACAGAGCTCTGTGCATTCATTACGCAACACCCGGAGGATAAGGTATGTCATTCATTTGGGTTGAGCATACTGTGACTATATCAATATATCATATATCAAAGATGTAGTGGCAGTCGCCAATACCTCACCCCAGCTTGAGACCTGGGACTGTGCCTCCCTCCACTCTGACCTAGAACCACTATGCATGGCTATGGATAGCTGCTGCACAGAAGTGGCATCTCTAGATGGTAGCCAGGAGGCCAGTGTACTGGCGCTGCAGGAGGCTGTTGCAGTGCGTAATGCCCTGGATGATATCAACCCCATCCCCCTGCCTCAGGATACCAACGCCCTGACCCTGGAGGAGAAGGCGCTCTACTGTAAGGTACACTCTTTGCATGACTACAGATTCAATTGTCTACCTATTATGCACGTGAAGCCATCCCTCAGCCTCCATCCCCAACCCCTCTAACGCAGGCTGAGGCCCACAACCTATCTGTCAGAGAAGTGTTTGAGGCTGCCGCTCCACTGATAGAGGTGGGAGACAGCATCAACCATCTGCTAGGAGAGTCCATCCCCTCCCTATCAGAGTGCAGAGATGTCCTGACCACTGGGCAGTCTCTCCTTCTCTCACTCAGCACACTGGCACCCAGACAGGTAGAGGCAAGGCGGCTGCTACTGGAGCTGGAGGCCCTGCCCGCTGTCGCTGTAGATGGGGGTGAGGCCAAGGTGGCTGAGCATGAGAAGGTGTCTGTGGCTATGTTGGGTCTCGATGACCCCTCTCTCTCTGCACAGGAGATGGCCAGTCAGATACAGGCCATACCTGACACAGAGACACCCACACCCACAGACAAGAGTGGGGAGACAGAGCGTGCTCGCATCACCCAGGAGCTCCAGGGGTACCTCAACTTCCCAGAGGTGGCAGAGGCCCTTGGGGTACCCGTGGTGCCACGGAGTGGGGAGGAGGCGGATGAAGTTGGAAACGAGTAATCGCTGGAAATGATGGGATATTGACGAGTCAATAGATTGTACTATAAATACCCAAGTTCTAAATAAGAACAACAGTTGTCCGCTGTTCAATTAGAACTTCCAATTTGTGAGCAGAGTCTTGAGTATCATAATCCTATTGACCTTGATACTAATATTTGTCCGACTCTAAAACAAAGAATCTCAGACCCATGAGTTGTGGATGGGTCAGCGGCCACTGCAGTGTTGCTCACTATTACTGACCGATACCAATTCCTGAATGCTTCCGGTACCGCTTAGAACCTATTCTCAATATACAGTATGAACGACTTGAAAACTGCATAAATATGTCACATGACGTATCTAACCTTCACTCATTAAGATCAACTCAGATTCCTACATACTCTTCTTAGATCATATCCTCAGTCACTCTCATATTCTTGACGTAAGACTGGGATGCCATTACTATCGGTGTCGGCTACAATTGAATATGGGTTTCGCCGAGGAGATTACCCCACGTCTCAGCATAGACCAATAGACGGGCGTCAACAAGCAAGAGAGCGTGGCTGTCACATGGGCATTTGTGGCCGATAATGGGTCACAACTAATATGAAGGTGAAATGCTTAATTGTGTGATGGTCAGCTCCGAAGCATATCTATAGCAAATTGAGAAATTGCTGTTACACGCTTGACATAACCCGATAATCACCATCAGAGAGATCCGGGGTCATAAATCTTAGCAAAATTGCATAGTACACATGCTGAAACAGAAGCCACATTGACTGAAGAAGTACCAAATTCGGCTTGTGGTCTCTTCCAAAACTTGTTATTGTACTGGTTGGCAATAGGGCAGAGAATGTAGGTAGCAGTAAGAGGTCGCCAACAAAACACATACTGTCTATTATCTATTCTTCTAGCAGTTAGCATTGTAACGTAGGGACGATTTGCAAACATACATTCAATACACGAGAGGTCTTCACCGATAATGATTGCCAAGACCCTTCTGCCACCATCAGTTTGGAGACAGGACAAGCCTACACGCCCAGCTAACATGTACCTGACCCACGCTTATCTCTACACGACCCTCATGGCCTCGTATACAGGTACACTGATACTGAAGCTCATGGTGCTCACCCGGGGGTCCACGGAGAGTAATGGTTGACCCCCTCCTAGTGACTGTCACTGTACCAGCTGAGTGATGGAGAAGACACTTGCAGGGGGAGTAAGTGCTGAGATACACGCTGTCACTTGCCGTGAGAGTCCATGACCTGGACTCCTCTGGAACAGGAGGCACAATGAGAACAAGACGAGCAGAAACACCCCAGTCAGTGTCATCCCGTTTCATAGCACGTGGCTGGGCGACAGTGTCGGTTACACCCGGAGCCACTTCGAACCTAGCCACGCCCCTTGTCACAGCCTGTGCACCACCGAGTAGGAGTGTCGCAGATGGATGATCCTCCCGCTCTCTGTTTCTCTCCTCAGCAATGGGATAGTGGACCATTGCTATGTGCCTAGCACTGGGACTAGACCTCTGTTCGTAGGTGAGTATGGAGTCACGGCTAAAGGGGCACATGTGGGAGTTCTGTTCCCAGTGCACCTTGGGGGTGTACACCCACTCATCACTACAGGGACGGTACTCCATCATGATACAATGCAGATCCTTGGCCAGCACCCTACCCCCAGTAAGCGCACAAGAGTCAACACCATATTCATGCACTGCCAGACCCTCTCTCCACTCAGCCTTCTTTGGGTCGTATGCTAGGTGGACCTGGGGATAGGATCCAACTGGGTCCGACTCCCTTTCGTGTACATTGACTGCAGCCTTGTGTGCCACGGCATGTCCCTCCCCCTCAGTCACAAACACTGATGTCACACGTAGTAGGGGGTCACAGGGGAGCCTACTCCACTGAGGCTCACCAAATGGGGGTGTTGGAAGGTATCTGAGTTAGAACGACAAGGTCTGTGTAGAAATACCACACAAAACGATAGAACTCACAGTCACAATCCCACCTGTGGAACTCAGTGTGCCACTCGACGTCTTCTGCGTCCCACCCAGCAATATCCCTCAGATCAACCACACCCTGTCCATTCTTCACTATGGGTACCGATAGCAAGACATACATGGCCCCGCCTAGTGCAAAGGCCCTTACGGTGACTGCCCAGAATGGAGCGTAGTTCCTCCTCCCATCATACCCTGTGAATCTCATGTCCCTCCTTGGGAACCCATCTGCCCTCCCCATCTCCCTCCATCCATGTGTGTCTAAGGACATAGAGTACATCCTGAATACACTGGAGGATGCCTCTACAGCTGCACCGTGAGAGTGTGTCCTGGTCCCCATAGTCTTGTTGTTACTCCTACGTGACCCATAGTCTGGGACCAGTCCAAACACATACAGAGCCCCGTCTATCACACAAGACCCCCTGGGGCCTTCTGTCTCCAACTCGATAGGGCACTGGATCCTATCTATGAGCAGGCCCCGGTCACTGTCGTGGGTGACCATGTAGCACCCGTCCATGCATATGTCCATGTGCCTGGGCTGCTTGCCCTTGTACTTCCACCCTAACGCCTTCTCTGTCTCTAGATGTACCATGTCGAACAAACAGGGGTAGGCCCCCTTCTGCTTGTATCTACCAGTACTAGGCTGTCTTACAAAGGTAGGAGGGGTCACGAGGGCAGGGGCAGGAGTGGGGGGACTAGTAGGGGGTGGGGTCTGTTGGGCCTTGGGGTGGTGGCACTGACGCCAGCTGCGGTGTTAGTGATGCAAAAGCGTAGGACTAAGAGATGACGATAGCAACTACGAGAAACTCCGTACAGATACAGAAGCATTGGGTTGGATATTCGTGACGCCTACCTCAGACTCTTTAGTGACACACGCTCCCCATCATAGCAAAGTGGCAGGGTGCACAGGAACCTACCAACAAGGGACTCCACTGGGGGTAAATATGAAACACTGTTTATACCACTACAACACAGACCATCGCTATTCTACTATATATAACGTACCGTCGTCCTTGTTGACTCTCCAACTACGTCCACATGATCTAGCCAGTACTGTAACTAGGGTGTATTCGGATGCATACACCCTGACCCCTCCCCTCTTATCTAACCACAGGGACAGGGGGAGGTCTAGCTCAGGGGTAACTGAGAGGGCATCGACCGAGAAACACTGACGCATGTGGGCCTCAAACTCACTATCGCTCAGTGACTCAGCCCACTCCTTCAGATAGGTACAGGCTAGGGGCATATTTTCATCACAGTAGGCGGACCAAACCTTGCCCAGAGCACTCCCTTCTACGTGCATGATGAGGCTACCCAAGGCATCAGTTGCAGCCTCATTATCTGGATCATAGGTGTCCATGACCTGACGTGTTAGATGGGTATAAGGCAAGTTGACATGAAAACACACTTCAGTCTTGCTATCAGTACATAGTACACACCTGCAAGAACAGCTCTTTCGACATGGAAGCCAGGCCCACGTTGGACAGACTCTTCACCCTGCGTCCATCTGATAGGTACACATCGTCCCTCAATAGGGCCTCCCGGTGGCATAGGGGACACGGTGGGACATACTCCCCAGAGAGAGCAGGGTTGATGGTCATATCTGTGTTCAGCAACGGTATATAGGATCTGGAGGTATACAATGCAATTCGATGGCAGATGTTTCCCCACCTGGCATTGTGGGGTGCTGCAGTATCCTCTCCCTGAGAAGGTCCTGGGGGATGAGCTCCTTCATCTCTTGTTCAAACAGAGATAGCTGCCTGGGGCCTGTGCTGGGTAGGGATGCCCACAGAGAGCAACACGTCGGGGAAAGAGAGTTGGCAGTAACCGCGTGGTGGGAGGTGCTGATGGTTAGAGGGGCAATGAGAGACTACACTGGAAGACACTCTCATTCAAAACATAACCACAGTCTCTCTCTCTTCCCTACCTGTCTTCCTTGTATACCACTGACATTGGTTTCACAACTCCTGCATCCACATCCGTTGCCAATTCCTACAGTCAGTGGACATGGGCTAGATGTATGCCACACTAACATATATACCAGTACCTGTACCAGCTCTTCCATACCAATCTGGACCATACTGTTGCCTTGCAGATTCAGCAACTTCACTGGAGTGAGAATAGACACAACCATCCACTCGACGAAGACTCTAGTGGTACAGAGACTGTATCTACACGACAGTATATCCCCGCACCGTTGGGGAAGCACCGGTGCAGCATAGCCAGCCTGGCCCCTGCCAGTCCGTCAGTAGAGATGGCATTGCCACTCAGGTCAACCTCAGTCACACAGTCGAAGAGGGCCGGCTGGGGTGAGCTTAGGCATGGATACATATAGGCATATAGACCACTCCCCCTCACCTCCTTCTGTGTGATACTCTCCACCTCGGCCACCAGGCTAGCAAACCCCTCTGCCCTCAGCGGTCTGTCGAGGCCCTTAAGGGACAGCCTCTCCCTCAGACCCCTTCTGGCTACATGGGCCTGGATGGATGGCAGATCCTTCAGTAGGTTGGTGGTCTGCAGCACGTCCTTCTGTTGCTCCCTGCACTTCTCAACACACTCCTCCAGTCTCTGACTCCAATCCTGTGACATGCAAACACCACCCTGTTGGGAAGCACGGGAGGGGTAGAACACCCGAAGGTTCTCTCTCTCCAGCATAACGGCTGGGGAGTTGTGGTATCTCTCTACCGATACGTGGGCAGGAACGTGACCGGTGGAGAGAAGACGCTTACTGAGTATGAGGGGTAGGACATGGTTGGTACTGTGAAATAGGACACTGACACACTTCCATACCATATATAGGGACAGTGGTCTCCTGTGTGTGCCACATGTTCATCATCAAGGGTCTTTACAACACCCTCTAGCCTAGCCAGGTACTCCTCTCTCTAAGGTTAGCATAATTACTCAGATACGATAACTGACGGGATATTACAATATCACTATCCGAAACTGACAAGTCGTCACTGGCAACGATACATCGTACACATACCGTCTCTTTCCTCTCAGGGGAATAGGCTGTAGCATCAGGTCCCACAGTAGAGTCTCCCTCTGTTGCATCTGCACACACTATGCTCTTGGCACACTCTGCCCAGTCTGAGGGTAATGCACAGGCCCTGACCCTATCTGCCCTACCGTAGAGCCGTGACACCCTGCTGTCCAGTCTAGTCAGGTGGTCTCTGGCCTATGGTGTCAGGATATATATGTATATATATATAGACAGTCTAATGGTTGGGTATTCATCATTCACTGCGGACCATTATGGAGTATTGATGCGTTGACGCATAATGACACTTGCACAACCGTACCATCTGTGCCTTTATGTCGTCTATCCACTGTAGCAGATCAGTGCAGGTAGGGCGCTGGGTGGGGTCCACCTATAGTGAGATTCTATGTTTGTATCCATATATAGATGTCTGGTGGCCTTTTCTGTCATTTGAAGTGTAGTGGAACCCGAGAGAGAGCAAAGTGAACGTGGTAGTGGCACAAAAACTCCTAATACTACCACAGTGTCTCCTACAATAGCTCTTACAGAGATGCACATTGGCTATACCTTCAGCATCGAGTTGACCAACTCAGGCAGCTCAGGTATAGCGGTGTGTGTCTTGTCGATCTTGCTGTGGTTGGTCCAGTGTATCGACTGATGAAAACACACGCTTTGTACTCTACTATTGTATACAACCTACTGTACTATATATGTATGTCTATACCCTCACCCACAGTCCATCGTCAGCATGTGCTTGAGTGTATGCTCAGAGATGCCCTTGAAGACCCAGTCCCTCGCCAACATCTATGGTGGGGTGGATGTGATTTAAACGGTGGGAGTGTATGGTACCTAATAGCATGGACAGAGCCACTACAGTGTGTTTCACGTATCCATAAATATATGTGGTGCATTGACTGACATTCGATAGTGTACTCACCTGGGAGAACACCAGCCCCATAGCCCATATGTCACTGGGCAAGGCATATTCCTGGTACATCCAACACTCTGGGGCGTTGTACAGTATGGCACCCGGGGCACAAGGCATGCCCCTCTGCATACGGGTGAGGGCGGCAGCCTGGGTCTAAGGAGGATAATACATAGAATGTAGTGACTGGTATTCCAAAAGAACAGGATTCAATCACAATACCTGTGGATTCTCCCCCTCGGATAGACTGTCAGATGCCTCAGACAGTACAGAGGTGTCTGAGCACTCAGAGTCACTGTACTCTGACTCACTACTCTCTTCGCCCTCCCCCTCTGTGTCCACCACCCGCCTTGACACACCTAGGTCCACCCATGTGGCCTGGGTGCAGGAAGGGACACGGGGCAGCTCCTCTCCAACCTGGCAGTCAGGGAGAGATACAATAGAATACACTATATGGCTAGAGCAGTGTCTGCCCCCTATACATACCCACCTGCGTCTCCAACTGGGGTCTGATGTCACAGGGGGGGCGCATGTGCACCATGATGTTGTCGGGCTGCGGGTTATCTTGTGTTTACATGTCGTGCAGGTATTAATACTATCCTCGATGTCTCTGCAAATTCACTGTGCAGCCCTCTGCTATACTCCCGATACCTTGATGTCTCTGTGCATGATGCCTGCACTGTGTAGGTCAGACAGACCCCGGATGGCCTGGGGGGAGAGGGGAGGGTATTCATAGATAGAAACATACATATCAATACTGGTATCTGGTATTTGGTAGGTGATAGATGGATGTGTCGGAATACAAACTACATATGTATATATTGTAAATATAGTATATATACATGTAAGGTCTGTACCTGCTCCATGATGGACAGTGTGTGTGGTATGGGCATGCCCCTCTCCGTATGGGTCTGGATCATGTGCTGCAGGGTATGGCCTGGGGTGGGAGGGGGGGGTGCATAGGTAGTGTACAGCGTGTATAGTAAGGTATAGAATCAATGCCCTTCATACCCTCCAGGAAGTCCATCACCACCACCAACCACCCTTCAAAGGGGTTGGACAGTAGGTGGCCTGGTTGAGACTCCACAGCCCACAGGGGGTCAGAGTACCTATATCAGAGAGGGGATCATAGTCTATACAGAGGGGTATGCATAGCACCACGTGCATCTTCAGGGTACCCACCTCTCTGTGTCCGAGTTGATGAAGGCGCGGAGGGAGGGGGAACTGGGGTAAGACACACGACACACATTGGGAGAGAGGACTGCGACGCGATAGGTATAAAAATATTGAGATATGCATACCTTAGAGACTGGTCCGATGTGGTGTCAGGTCTGGAGGGTAGGGCACTCTCAACGGAGCTGAGGGAGTAAGGACAGGTTGAGGCAAAACATAGATATATAACAGAATGTAGATATATAACGGAATATAACGGAATATAGATATATGACGGAAGAACAGAGAAATAGCATGTAGTGGCGATGGGGGGGGGTTGGAGAGAGCGACAAAGAGAGAACTACGGAGAGAATGAGGGAGAGAGACAGGATGTGCCAGCAGCATGTACACACACCCCACTATGAAAGGGGACCCCAGTGCGTCTCTGACTTGCAGGTTGGCCAACTCTCTCTGCAGGTTCTTGTGTCTGTCTCTCTCCTCCTGCTTCCTCTTCCTATCAACATATGGATCCTGAGGGTGAGGGGGGGGGGGGGGGGGGGGGGGGGGGGGGGAAAAAGAAAAGGGGGGGA
>BDIP01000034.1:21820-40273 GCA_003568945.1 Kipferlia bialata
CCCCGGGGTTTTGTGGTCCCCCCCCCCCCCCCCCCCCCTATTCCTATCCCCCACCACTTCCCTTCTCTCTCTCAGGGTCTCTCTCTCTATTCTCATGTCCAGGCATTGTGTGCTGCACCTTCCTGAAGGCATGCGAGGACACATCTCAGTATGTACGTGGGAACTTACTCTCTGGGTGTGAGTCTTACTCTCTCTCCCTCTCTCACTCTCTCTCGCTTTGATAATGTACTTACACACTCTCTCACTCTCTCTGCTAGGACACGTCCCAGTGTGTATGGGTGTTGGGTATAGTCTCCTTATGTGGATAGTACTGGTGTCCTTATACTCCTTCTATCCCAGACTCTCTGTGATACACTGGAGGAATGGGGGGGAGACGCATTAATGCTACCTATCCCCGATATCGTATACCCTCTCTCTTTATGTGATTGTCTTCTCTCTCTCTCTCTCTGTATGTCCCTCTTTGTCCCCCCCACCCCCAACGCATTTTCTGTAGTTACTTAGTTAGTCAATGGATCCCTCATCGTCCTCAATCACTCTTCCAATATCAGGAGAGCTTTTTGCACCGGTATGGCGAGTACCTGCTGAGCTCTGTGTCCTACTATGGGCACAACTCTCTCTCTCTCTCCAAGATATCAAGGGGAGAGGGAGAGGGAGTCTCTCTCTCTAAGAAGAACCAGTCTCTGGTGCATACACTGGTTGAGTATGCACCCATTGAGAGAAAGGGAGAGGGCGAGACAGAGAGAGAGGGTGAGGGAGAGGGAGAGGGAGAGAGACAGCTGTGGGTAGAGGCACTGGGAGAGAGACTCCCCGATGTGCAGAGAGTGGCATGTCTCAGTGGCATCAGTGTGAGGTACACACACATATATATATATATACACACATGTATATATATATATATATATATATATATATATATATAGTCTATTTATGAGTTACTCCGATGTGCAGAGAGTGGCATGTCTCAGTGGCATCAGTCTCAGGTATAGAGATTCTGTTAATGGATATATATATTCTTGTTTATGTATATATATATATATGTATATATATGTATATAGATACCATTGTATATATATTATATATACTATATATGGCTGATTGCTAATTTTGAATTGTAATTTATATTTAGATTCTATTTCTATGCCTCAGTGGTAATGAACATCACACCCTATATATGTAATCATATATATAAATATATATATATATGTATATCACCCTCACCCCAGGGGCTTGTACATCATTCTGCTCAACAATCATTATATCATTTGCAATATCAGATACTCATAGAGATTACCATACTCATAGATACTCACCCCAGGGGCGTGTACATCATCCTGCTCAACGTGGCCAGGATCAACACACCCAGGAGAGAAGGGGACGGGGAGGGGGAGAGAGAGAGAGAGGGTGATGACGTTGGTGCTTGGGTGTCAAGTGACCTGGGGGCACTGGACTGGTTCAGGTATCAATCGTATGTAGTTGTATACTATATATAGTCACATATATATGTGTATAGTTCTCTATATATGGCCAGTGACATGGGGGTACTGGACTGGTTCAGGTACATAGTGTATTGTTATGTGTCCTATATGTAGGTATATATGTACTTACTCTACCTTGGTATGATATCTCTTAGTGTGTATGGGTGCATGGGTATCAAGTGACATGGGGGTAATCCTGTGGTTCAGGTACATATATACCTTGCCTATCCCCCCCTCTGCCGCTCTGCACCTGTCGTCACTTTACTATATAATGCTTCCTCTCATTCCAGATCCATCCCCCTCTCTGCCATGCTGCACCTTGTTCTGACAGAACTGTCCATGGCAGCCCTGGCATCAGTCATGGTGGCTAGACTGACAACACAGGTGTATATATATATATATACATATATATATACATATATATATATACATACATACACACACACACACTATATATATATACACATATATATAGACTGAACTGTCCATGGCAGCACTGGCATCTGTGGCAGTGGCTATGCTTTCTACGCAGGTAATATGTATGTATACATATATATTTGTATATATATATATATATATATAGAGAGAGAGAGAGAGAGAGCTGTCCATGGCAGCACTGGCATCAGTCATGGTGGCTAGACTGACTACGGAGGTATAGACATACATACATACTACTGTATATATGTATATATATAGTGATATAACTGTCCATGACAGCCTTGGCTTCTGTGTCTGTGGCTAAATTGTCTACGCAAGTATGTAAATGATACTATATTATTTAGTTGTGAGTAATAGCATTCAATTTTGTTAGTATTTCTATTTTAGTGACGTGTGTGAGAATTTACATTTATGCATATCCATCTGTCTCTCCAAGAGAGAGTGACAGGAATAGTCAGGGATAGTGGAAGAGAGAGTTTCAGATCTACGTAATCTAATCATGCGTTGCATCTCTCCCTCTCTCGCCTACATGTTCTCTCACTCCCAGGCATACACTCAGCAGGCCAGTAGCCCCTCAGATGTGGCTAAGAAGGAGAGTGATGGAGAGAGGGAGACAGCAGGAGAGGGAGAGGGGGAGGTAGAGAAGGAGAGTGCCCCAGAGGAGGTCTCCATCAGTAGCTATATGCAGAGACACAGGTGTGTATTGAATACAACTATATACGTGGATGTTTGATTGCAAGTTGAATAACCATACCTATGTGGAGAGTTCAGATCAGACATTATAATCCGTTGTTACACTTGAGTACATTGTCTCTCTCCATTCTTGTCTTATCAGCCCCTCTCACACCAGGCGTGCTGCTGTCCTTGAACCAATCCGCTCCTTCTCTCTCTTTCTCTCCATCTCTCTCTCTGTCTCTATAGTCTACCACTCTGACCCTAGGGCCACTGCTGTCCTAAGCCTGATCAGATCCCTCTCTGTAGTGACCAGTGCCCTCACTGCTCTGCACAATGCACAGACATCAGCAGATGCATCTGTATCATCAGCTGTGCCTACTGGTGTGGTCAGCAGTGTGCACAGACTGTACCACCCACTGACACAGGCACTGCTGGAGCACACTAGGTATGTATCCTTCTTAAATATGTATATATATATATCTTCATCCATGACAGAGGCACTGCTAGATCACACTACATACTCTATCCACTGACAGAGGCACTGCTGGAGCACACTAGTATGTATCCTTCCTATATATTCTTCTTCCACTGCTGGAGTATACTAGGTGATATTTGATTCATTACTGCCTTTCTCTTATAGTATATATACTATTCACTGCTGACTGTACTTCCCACTGACAGAGAGGCACTTGGTATCCTCCCTATATATATAGACTACCCACTGATAGAGGCACTGCTGGAACACACTGGGTACACACAGTGTCCGCGTGTTACTTATTCCCCCCACCCCCCCCCAACCACACCCCATATCTGTCTCACTCCAGTATCATATGCCCTCTGACCCACACAATATGTACATATTATTATCATATTTTACAGGATGTACTATATTTCCATATTCTCATTCCTGTTAGAGTTCTTACACTCAGTGTGCTATGCCCCCTGTCCCACTCCTCCAGACACAGTCTGATGAAGAGCATCGCTCTCTCCTCCTCCCTGCCCCCCTCCCATGCTATGCCCCGGTCCATACAGGCGGCACTTGCTGTCACAGTATTATTCGGTGGGAGGTATGTTTCCTTGATATATTTGAACAGCCATTGTATACCCTGTTGCACTCGAGTCACTCTAGTGGGTGACTACATATAGTATTGCGTAGGGCTTCTTTGCATGTATATATTGTCTTCCTCACCCCAGGGACGGCCTTGGCCAGGGCGAGGCCGACTTTGTCTATAGAGAGGATGAGAGACAGAGGATGAGGGAGGTAGCCTGCAACCCCCCAGGGTTTGTGGCGCGTCTCTCTCTCAGCCGCACCCTGCCTCTCTCCCTCGACACCTCCACCATATCTGGGGTACTCAACACCCTTTATCTAGGCTATGAGGCCTTCATGTGTAAGGAGAGAGAGAGAGAGGGAGAGAGGAAGGGGGAGAGGGCGTGGCGGCTGGATGTTGTAATCAACCTGGAGAGACTGTGTGTATGTCTGAGAGACTTCGTGGAGACCAATGAGGCACTGGGGAGGCTGATAGCCAAGAAGGTCTTCAGCTTCGTGGCATCCTGCATCAACCAGTATGAGGTATGGCTATGTATCTAACTATCGTATCGTATCGTATCTACTTAGTCACCCCAGGGGAACAGGGTGCAGGGCATGCAGCTGTTGACGGGTCTCCAGTCCCATGTGTCATCCTATAAGGCTGAGTCTGATGATCCCTCGGTGTATAGTGTCCCCCCTCTCTCTGTCTCTCTGGCATGGTCAAGGGTGGGTATATTAAGACAATATATATACAGTGTATATATATATATATATATAATTATTATGGTAGCAGCTGTGTCTATAACAATTCATGTCTCCCTGGCATAGTCAAGGGTGGGTACATGGTGATCTCTTTCCTTCTTATGTATGTATTATACATATATAACAATATTAGTATCCCCCCAGGTGTTATTGGAGGTTGCGTTGGACTATCTGTCAAATACGTATATCCACTGTTCCTCTATCTCTCTTTCTCCCCTCAATAATTCCTCTCTCTGTCTCTCTCTCTTCCCACTAGCACTGGATTGTGTTTGGACCTGAACTCTCTCTCTCTCTCTCTCTACACCCTTATACCCCAGATTGTGTTTGGACTGGCATCCTATGCAGAGGCTCCTCTGTCCAGCCTATTCGTAGGTCAGTAGTTGTTGTATATTGATTTCATATTGGTATATATTCTCAGTTGTGTTCTTGAAGGTTGCTGTTGGTAGTTGGTATTTCACTCTCACAATGTTTTCCTAAAGGTCCTATAGTATCTTCACTCAAGTGAGTATATATACGTGTGTAACCCCCAGATAGTAAGGTCGCCAGAGGGTGCTACCTTAGACAGAAGAACACACAGAGGGTGAGTCATAAATATTATATAATGTATAATAGATAGAAATATATAATCAGTTTTATGAGTGTTATACTCATTGCCTATCGATAGAATAGATGTCCTTGTCTATCCATGGATATCACCAAATCGTATGTATGTGATTTATGGATCGAGTTTCTAAACTATTAGTGCCTGACTCCAGGTGTACCTGGACGAGTACGCCGATCCCATCGATACATGCTACCAGAAGGGAAAGACAGAGGTTCACATCCCAAGGGTACGTACCAGTGCCCACTACTTTTCACATACTGCAGTTAGGCTGAGTGGTCTACTCTAATCACTCTGATATGTATAGTAGAAGTTATGAATGTATAGTGTCATACTAGTATAGTCTATTGAATTTCGATGATATATATATATATATATTGATATATATAGTAATACCAGGATGTGACTGACCTCCCTCTCTTCCTGTCCACCCTTGTCTCCATATATGTATATAAGCATTTTAATATATCTTTATATATATTGTATTTATATATCTATATATATACACTGACACCAGGACGTAACAGACCTCCCTCTCTTCCTGTCCACCCTTGTCGCTGTCCCTGTCTCCCTGTACCCTGCAGACAACAGAGTGCCACAGATACTGGCAAGGTGCATATCGTCAGGAGAGACAGCAGCCGGGGTCGTAGGTATTGTATAGTGTAATATATATATATATATATGTCTATATATATATATATATATGTCTATATATATATATAATATACATACATTTATATATATAAATATATATAAATGTATGGTCTAGATTCATATATGACAGAGTCCAGAGAGACAGCAGCCGGGGTCGTAGGTATTGTATAGTGTAATGTATTATATATATGTATTCATAGTTGTCTGTACTAGTCTCCTATATAAGACATCTCCCGAGACAGCAGCTGGGGTCGCAGGAGTATTTAGTCCTTAAATATGAAATAATATTATACTATAATAGTATACTATAATAGTATACTATAATAGTATAGTATAATAGTATAGTACAATATGTATTTGTATTCATTTGTATTATGGATGACTAGAACATCCGTTTGGAGTTTGTTGTATGGATGTGTATTCATCCATGATTCACTCCAGGGCTCATTGACGGATCTGCAACTGTTCGCCAACCATTCACAAAGAAAGAGGTGAGATGCATAATATATCTTAGGATGATATTTCGGTATACCAGTTAACACCGCGTCGAGAGTGTTGTTCCACCTCTATATAATATCAAGTATTGCGTATGCCATTGATATTATCGAACACTGTGGGTTCCGTTCTAACTCCAAGGCAGGTATACTATTTTATAGCTATATTATATACTACGTATACTATTCTATAGTATTCTGCATTCTAACTCCTAGCATATGTTATACTATGTATTGTATATCTATACATTGTAACCCCTAGGCAGATAGGATGCAGGAGAGGGAGAACTACGTGCCTCGCATCTATGAGGAGGTCACTGAGAGAGACGAGAACAGACAGAGACTCATGGTGACTGGCGATGTCTACAAGCACTGTGCCACAGTGGACTTTGACAGAGCGAGGGCAGGTGGGCTTGTAGCACACCCATATATATATATATATATATATATATATATATATAGAGGTGTGTGTAATTCTCTAGTCTCTCTTGTATCCTTACACCCAGGCGAGAAAATTGAGTTGACCTTTGTCATATTGTATATTAATGATCCATATTCATATCGATACGTATTGTTCTTTAGTCCGTTTAGTATCTCACCCTCAGGGGAGAAGATTGAGCTTACCTTTGTGCGTGACTGTGACATTCTTGGACTGCACATCGGGAGGGGCACGCGGGGAGTGCTAGTGGGTACGTAACACACTATTAGTATATTAGTATACTAGTGTATTGTATATTGAGTGTATGTGCTATTGGGTGGGCCACGATGGGTGTGCACACATAGTAGTGGTGTAGTATATATGTGTATGAGGTATTGGGTGGGGCGCGATGGAAGTGCTAGTGGGTACGTATCAAACAATACTTGTATAGGATTTATATTGTATGTTGTTGTATGTGTCTCGTTTCTTGTTATATGTATGTTGTTACTGTTGTATTGTTATGAGCGGAGTGCTAGTGGGACATGTGTAGAGTCATTCAGTGCATTTAGCACTGAGAACCCGCATGTTGTGGTTACTCACTCTTCAGGATACATGGGATATGACCCTCGTCTATCTGGTGTGGAGTCCCCTATTGTCAGTGAGGCAGAAGGCACGGGACAGATCTCCTCGGACGGTGACATTCAGATGAGAGACATGATTGTGGAGGTCTCCTGCTTCAGAACCAACCTCTCCATGTCCATCCTGTCCACACTCTACCAGGTACTGTCTCTATATCGATTTATACAGATATATATTGATATCTATATGTACATATGTGGATGTTCACACTCTACCAGGTCATCAGTCTCTTTTGATATCGATATCTGTAGATATACATATATATATATATATATATATATATATATATATATATAATTAGTTGTGTGTATCATGCTCCCATTAAGTGTTTCCTCCACGTGTATGCATGATAGTGTGTATACTAGTGTTGCGTTCGTATTTGGATCCTTATACCCAGCCACTTCTCTGGATGAGGTATGGTCCAGAGGTGTTGGCTGCTCAGACAGAGACTGAGGCCTCAAAGAGCACTGACGACACTTCAGTTGGTGAAGCCAAGAAGTCAGAGGGTGGTGCTGACCCAACCCCCAGTGCCAACCCCTTGGCATCTGAGTCTAAGGACAGACAGATCATGGCTAGACTGCAGCAGAGTACGGACATGGACAGGTACTATTCCAATATATATATAATGACAATATTTATATATCTACACGATTCCAATGGGTATCTAGACTATTCCAACGTGTATCTACACGATGTCCCATGTATCTCTCTCTAATCGCGTAGACAGAACAGGGCCGCTAGGGCCATAGAGCAGGAGCTGAAGGCAGGTCTCAAGGACCCAGATGCCAACATGCCCACTCTGCTGGATGTCATCAGGAGGAGGTATGTATATATATATACATATATATATATACTTGTACATGTGTGTGTATGTGTGTATTTCATATACGTATTATGTCGATGAGCCTCTACTATATTACATTTGGTCAAGACATCAATGCACCAACATGTTGTCTTCGTATGATAACCTTTCATTAGTCTTACCACCAGGGAGAGGCGTGCCGAGGTTGTGCCTCTGAGTGCCCAGCAGGTACAGAGGGTGCATGACCATGCTGCATATGGGCAGTGGCTCTACTCACAGGTACAAGCCCCCTACACACAGCTAGATATATAGTGTTTACTGTTGTATTGAATAACATTTCACGTAAGTCTCATCCTAGGTTGGAGACATAGTCGATGGGCGTATCTGTGACGACATTCCCGTGGGGATGGGTGCTAATCAGGGCAAGACTGTGGAGGGAGAGAGAGAGAGGACATCCCACAAGGCACCATCTACATCCACTGTACCACACCGTAGCGGCTACTGCTCTGCTGTGCGTATAGTCAGGAAGAGGGAGATGGGATCTGGCAGAGAGGCAAGGCGCAGGAGGCGGGTAACCCTTGGAGACGTTGCCCCTAAGGCTGGTGGTGTGTCTGGTGGTACCACATCAGGTGATGATGAGAGAGATGTCGTGCTCTTCCCCCTGCAGCGTGTATATCCATCTGACAGAGAGAGGGGGAGAGATGCGGAGGAGGGGGAGAAGTCGGATGCCCTTCCTCCTGTACCTCCTACGGCCCCAGGTAGTGAGACATCTACCACCAAGGGCACTGCCTTGGGTGGTATGTGGCCTCTAGACAGTAAGAGCGGGGGTGACAGAGACATACCTGACAGCTTCGTCGCAGATCACGGTCTGGCCCTTCCCCCACTTGGGGAGACACTCGTGAGGTCAGTGTATAAGTTGATTGTTTTGTTGTTATCTAGACATCTAACGATTATTCCTGTGTTTCTTCTGTCCTCGTACCCTACCTTCTAACGAATAGGATTCAGCACAGTTTCCACCTCGTTGCAAAGCTCCTGGAGCACCCACCCGTTCCCCTGGTCACTCCCAACATGAGACTAGCCATAGACCTAGGTACACAGTAACATGTATACAACCCATTTCCGTCACATCTTCCCAGCATGCGGCTAGACATATACCTGTGTATAGTGAATATCACATACACCGTAGAGACTCTCGTCGTTCTTACCATCAGGCATTATGTGTGCCTTCACAAGTGTGCTCTACTACCGTGCACACTTCAGCACCCCTGACCTAGCACCCTCAAATCCATCTGAAGGTCTTCCGGAGTTGCCACTCTCTGAGTACCTTCCCCCACTCCGTGTGGTTGTCCAGGCCGTGCGGGCCTCCCACCCGACAATGCCAGCTTACATGGCACACGCACCGTTCAGAGATGCTATAGTCTGTGGGTACAGAGTTGTGGAGGTTGAGGATGAGTGGCCATCTATACCCTCCAGAGAGGATAGACGTAATGAGATCAGAGCCATGTGCCTCGAGATCATGACGCGGTACCCCTTCTACTTCACCTCTGTACCTGCCCTTGTGCCTGCACAGGATGGTGACTCTACACTAGCCACAGTCGGGGAGAGGACCCGGAAGACATCTGTGGAGACATGGGAGCTGGCCTTTAGGACGGCTGTTGCACACGTGTCACGGTCTCTCCCTAATAGGGCGGGAACTCGTCAGTATGTCCCTTCCCCTTTCACAGACATGTCTGTTGTATCTCCCCACACACCAGCTGGGTGTGTTCAACTTATCAACGGAGACTCTGCAGTCACAGGTGGGACTTATTGTACTTCACTCTCTTCAATAGCGATTAGTACCATTTACCAATGTCGTATATTACTTACGTTTCAATAATATATCACTATTCTATCATATTACTATCATATTTCATTGTATTTCTTTCTCTTTCTGACCCCTAGCTCATGCTGCCTACCTCTGCCACTCACTGATGATCACCCTGCAGAGTAGGTCCAAGGGCCAGAGGACTAGACCCAGCAGAGGCCAGGCATACTCTCTAGAGGCTGCATCTGATGATGAGACAGAGGGTGGAGAAGCTGCACCCTCCACACCTAGAGGCACTAAGGCTGGCTCAGAGGATGTAGTGGTAGAGAAGCCATGGCTGTCCGCTGCTGATGTTAACCTCCTCTGGGTACTGGTCACACTGAGCAGGTATACCTAATAGTTGCAAATATATATCTTATATACATTTATATATGGATTTCGTATTGTTAACACTCAGTGACCTCCCCTGTCGCCTGAGCGCCCTTCGCTCTCTCTGTCACGTTGGTGCGCTGTCTCGCTGTGCCTCTAGCACTGGTCCCACATGCACTGATTGTGATGGTACACCCTTCACTGTGGGTGGTGTACCCATGCCTAGTGTGGCGGTCCAGAGGGCCATAGTCAACCACCCGGTCTTCGGCATTATATCCGTACAGGTCAGTCTGGTTGTGTAATGTATGTACAAGGCGTGATACTGGCTTGTTAAGGAAGTGAGTATTCTATCCTCACACCAGAGCAAGTTCCCTGTACTCCTCCTCCTCTCCCACATACTCAGTGGAGAGAGACTGAGAGGTGGACAGACACACAGACCAGAGGGAGAGAGAATGGCAGGGGAGAGAGAGCGCAACATGCTACGGTCGCCAGGTACTATGTCATATATGAATGTTTTCTTTCTCTAATATCAACACAATTGTGTGGATTTTCACTATTCTCATTGTAGGTATGTCCCCTGGTATCTTTGGCTTCGACCCCCTCTTGTCCGATACCCCCAGTGCCTTAGGGGCACCTACCGTGTCTGCTGCCTCTCCTTTGAGGCTACCCAGCCTAGACTGCCAGGAGCAGAGAGAGAGAGAGAGAGAGAAGAGTGTCATCATTGACGCAATGTGCCACGTCGCCTTCCATGTGCTCAAGATATCAGTATCGTCACTGGCCATGGCCAGTCCCGTTGCCTCTCCGTCTACCTCTCGCGCCTCCCCCGCTAAGCGCAACCTCACCCTATCCCTGTCAGACCCCATTGGGCCTAGGGCATACCTGGCTCTCTCTCTGGCACTGGTACAGGTACACCTCTGTTCGTCTCATGTATATCATGTATATCATGTATATCATGTATATCATGTTTTGTACTATGATGTATTGTGTCTGGGTTTTGGTGTATCCTTATACTCACATCAGGTGTTCTCCTCCCCCACAAGGTCCCCCCTGCGCCGTGGCACTGCCACCTACTCCATCCCATTGGCACTCACAACCCGCCGTGACCTGTTATTCCTAGCCAATGCCTTACTACACTCATCCAACGGTAACTCCTCGATAGGAGACGCGGAGGGGGAGAGGCTGACATCCGTAGAGGCTGGGCAGGGTGAAGGGAGTGACATGTTCACATCATCCACTACCACAGCAACTAGACTCAGGTACATGCATGTGTGTATGCTCAGCTTTATCATAGTACTATATATACATATGGGTGCTAGAATATATAGGATGCAGTGTATCCTTATTGTACTGGTTGAATACACGGATTATACTCATCAATATTTTGTTGACCCTTAGGAGGTATGCAACCTTCACTGCCGCCTGCCACCTAGTAAGAGCGGCCTTCTCGATCGAGAGGGAGAGGGGGCAGGGGAGGGAGAAGGAGAGACAGCGCCAGAGAGAGAAGGTACAGTGCAGTACAATATCAGTACGTTTGTGTCTTCTGACTCCTAGGTTCTTGACTCCCTGTCTGTGAGTGTGCTGACTGGCCTGGCCCATGCGAGAGTGACTCTCTCCATCTCCCTCCTCTTCTCGCACTGTCTGACAGTCGAGGGGGAGGATGGGACTAACGGGAGTGGTGAGAGAGACACTGCTTCCAAGTCTTCTAACGCAGCTTCCGAGGAGGTTGGAGACTCCTCTGATTCCTCCCTGCACTCTCTCTCTCCACCTGGTAGTGGAGATAGTCTACTAGAGGGTGTCAAGCAGGAGGAGGAGCAGGGGAAGGGTGATGCTGAGGGTGGATGGATGGACAGCTCCCTCAGTACCGATAGTGTGGCAGTGGACACAGAGAGGAGAGCGGTGGAGTATGTCAGAAGAGGATACCTCACGGAGACAGGGTCTGTGTTTGGCCTCGGTAGAGTATATACAGTGACTATGCCCTCATTAGTGCCTAGCGATGTGGTGCCTGCACAGACAGAGCAGGACGGTGATAGTGCAGACAAGATGGAGAGAGACATACTCGCCCTGTCTTCATGGAGACAGATGGAGCTCGCGCAGGCTGCTAGTGCCCTAGGATTCCACAGGTATATACATTGATACATATGTGTAGTTCTAAATGATGTATACATAAGTATTGTCTCAATTATACTGCATACCACTCTTGAGGGTTGTATGTTTCCAGAGAACTATCTGACTCTCAGTGATGGAGACCAGGCAGGCGCCTTCCCCAGATCCTCCGCCCTTCTCACTCCCACTGAGAGGCAGGAGCTCTCCTTCCACCCCATGTTCTCCCTGGCCTCTGTCCCGGACATATACCCCACGCTGGCTGACACTAGGAGGTATGCACGTACACACGTATATATATATATATCCCACACTGGCTGATACTATGGTATGAGGTATGGTCAGCGATTATAGTATCCTTGTGTCAGTATGTAATATGGTATTGATGTACTCTCTTTCTATCGACTAATATATCCACCTATTTTGCATATACAAATGTATTCATTTACCCACCTCTCATTTGTAGGCGTATGCAGGGAGAGCTTGCAGAGAGGGATGGAGCACCATGTCCCCTCAAGAGAGAGGACACACCCCTGACTGTGGACGGGGCCAGATACGTGGCGGGACAGGTATGTGCATATGCATGTATTAGTGTGTACTCAAATACTCCTACACTCAATTCTATTCGTTTGCATGAATTCATATTGTATTCGTATTGCATTGTCTTTCACACACACTTCTCACTCCCAGCTCAACACGATGCGTGTACATGTACGCACCCAGTGCAGCCTGGTCAGAAGCATGTGTCTGCTACTCAGACACACCCAGCTACCCACGCAGCACCTCTACCCAGTGCCTGACACTACCCCTGTCACTGCTACACCTTCTGTGACAAACTCTGTCACTCCTAGTGTGACAAGCAGCACCCCCATCACCCCGCAGGTGGCTCCTGCTGCCGCATCAACCTCTGCCTCTGCTGCAAAGGGACTGGCACCAGCATCCCCCACCCCTACCCCGACCGTACCTGTCACTCCTGTTTCACCAGCAGCTACCAAGACCTCCCCCACTACCCTTGCCCCTCGGAGTGCCTCAGCTAGTGCCGGTAGCGATGTCTTCCAGGGTGTTGTGGCTGATCTGCTGAAGCTCATGCTCTACAGTTACCCCTGCGACACGCACACTGATCTCCACAACACCCTAGGGGAGACGCTTAGACATGTACTGACCCACAACACTGTACCTGCTGTGACAAGTGGGGGTATAGTGCCACGCTTCCTGGCTCTCCCTAGACCAGATCTGGTGGAGGGGGAGATACTCTTTGAGGCACAGGTCAGTGTTTCTCTATTCTGTACTCTAGCATAGGTCTCATTCTGACATATCGTATTAGTGTTTTTTTCATTCTCTTTGAGGCATAGGTGGATACTATCGAGGGACGAATACTCTAATACATTCACCAGATATGTATATTAGTATGTATGTATATATACATACTCCTTGAGGCACAGGTGAGAATAGGTCTATTATGTAATATCATGTCAGTGTATATCAATATTTGTATATAGAGTTGCAGTTATAACCTCAGGTGATATCGCGCATGAGAGGCACCCGTCAGTATCAGTATCTTCTATTGTGTACATATGTATATATATTGTGTTGTTTTATCGCCAGGTGATATCCCGCATGAGAGGCACACTGAGAGCAGAGGGAGAGAGAGAGAGAGAGCTGTCCGAGGATGACACTGGCAACCCTTCTCTTCTCAACCTGTGGTCTGTGGTGGATACAGTCCTCTGGGTTGCAGCATCACCTGGGTTTGCAGAGGTACGGTATATGTATGTACATGAATATACATATTCCATATATGATACAGTGCTCTGGGTGGCGGCATCACCTGGGTTTGCCGAGGTATATATGTGGAGACATATGTTAGTACATCTCATTCAAACATGATACACTGTCGTATTTCTTCTATTTATTGTCTCGATAGATGTTCTAACTCTCAGAAGCGTTCCCTTGTGATGCCTGGTGTAGCCTTGTCTCTGGTTGAGCTGATGGCTGATATCTACCAGGTATGATGATACTGATACTGATACTGATGACTCTTATACTACCATAGTCAGACAGTGATACTATTTTGATATTATTTACTAAGATATACAGATACTCTAAAGATGTTCGGGATATTGCACAATTGATTGTTGTAAATTCTCTGACTGACACTGATGCTGGGACCATGGCTACGACCTCTTCCTATAGACAGGATTTATTGTTATTCAGACTTTTACTGCTATTGATACTCATTATTAGGACCACGGTCATGACCTCTTCCTGTAACCCATTATATAATGATATATATCCATACATATATATATATATATAGATATAGATACACTTGGGTAGTTCGTATTCATAGTTAGGACCACGGCCATGACCTCTTCCTATGGCCCTCGGGTAAAGAGTACCAGGGGGCCAAGTGCCCTGACACCTTCCAGAAGGCACTCACCACCAAGAACGCGTATGGGGAGAGAGAGGTTGTGGACGAGAGGAGTGTCTGTGAGACATTTGCCAACCCAAGGGCATTCATGACACAGGTAACGTTACATACCCAGCATTTATCTTTCACTATCATACATAGATATGCATAGCAATTTTTCCATACATTCACACTATGTTGGCCACCATTGTTAATGAAACTGGTGGTTGGGTGTCTCTGACCCTGCAGATCACGACCCTCAACGACATTGAGAGGGACAGGCAGATCAGGCAGCAGACATCAGGTACATTGTCACTAAAGTTCTTTGTATTCTCTGGAGTGTTTTGCTATCCCAACCTCAGGTGCCGACCCCACCCCCTCCGAGGGCGTGGTGGATAGGGTCATTGGGAGGCGCTTTGTCCTGTTCTTCATGTCCCTACTGGGACACGTGTCACAGGTACCCATTTATATATATACCATCATTCATTAAGGTGTGTTGTGTAGTTGTGTGAGTATTTTGAAAATACTATTTTCTCTCTTTGGAAACGGACATCAGTTTACTAACATATTGATTGAGAACATCCCCGCCCACGTCCACCGTATGTACACACATGATACATATATATATGATACATATATTTATATATATACATATATGTAGTATTTTCGTCTCTCTCTCTCACCCAGATTGAGAACATCCCCGCCCACATCCACCGTGTGCATAGACTCCTAGCCTCTGTGGACAGTGCTGCAGTGTCAGGCATAGATGCAGTCAACATAGTCCAAGGGGTCAAGGCACTCATAGCCATGTACACAAGGTATGTGTATGTGTATATCTATATATATGTATATATATATGTATAGTTATCTAGTGCAGGGGGTCAAGGCACTCATAGCCGTGTACACAAGGTGCATATTCATATATACACGTCGTTGTTAAGGTGTCTGAGTAAGGGTTCTCTTATTACATTAATAGTTACACTATAATTGTCACTCTCACCGTCTAGGGCTGATTTCTGCCTTGACGCAGTATCAGTATCCGAACGTATATTTATATGCTTTCCCGGTGTGTATATACCACTGCTTACCCTCCAGGGCTGGTTTCTGCCTTGATGCAGGTGACCTCGCCACCCTGAGTCACATCACCAACCACCTTCTGTGTAGGACAGGCACAGAGACACAGACTAAGGGAGAGAGAGAGGGGACTGACAACTCCCTCCTCTTCCTCCACTCCATTGGCCTTCTGATACTGTCAGTCCTGAGTGTGGAGGTGAGGGGATTGGATATTCAATTGGTGTACTATAGGATACATCATATACATTACATATAACTCATCAATACTGACCCAACAGATGCCGCCTGATGCGACTGAGGAGTTGAGTTCCCTTGTATCAGTGGCTGTACAGTTTGTGAGGGTTGCTGTGGACACCCTCGAGGAGATTGGAGACAGACGCTCTGCATACACAGAGAGGGCCAAGAATAAGGGTGCAGCAGGAGAGGGAGAGAGAGAGGGCATGGCGAGCCCGTCCGGGGAGGAGGAGGAGGATCAGAGTGAGGAGTACACTGCCTCTAGCACTGGGGGTGTGCTGTGCTGTGACACCCTCCCATGCTGTGAGAGCACTCTCTCCCCCTTGTACCCCCTTGAGATGTCGCTGTCTCTGTCGCTGTGTGAGGTGACAAGTAAGGTGGGTGGTGCATTTCTTTCTCCTGGTGTATGGGTCTCTCTCTCTCTCTCAATATGAAAATTTGTGTGTGTTGGTCTAACATTCAGGTCCTCGACCGCGCCTCTGCCCTCAATGCATCCACAGCCACAGCATCAGAGATCGAGGGGCTCAGCTTCAGATTCCTCAACAGGTAC
The DNA here is from genome assembly GCA_003568945.1 of Kipferlia bialata. NCBI lineage: Eukaryota > Fornicata > Kipferlia > Kipferlia bialata. Next base: position 38,344 of record BDIP01000034.1, read on the forward strand.
TTGTTCAACAATGAGTGCAACAGTTCACAATGAGACATAATCTTCCAATACATTTCTAGTACTCTTTGTACAGTCATTGTAAATTTCCTGTGCATTTTGTCTTCTCACCATAGGATATCCGTGTCCCTCCAGAACAAGAGTGTTACATCACATGTGGCCGAGAGCATACAGTCAGCCGCAAAGACACAGCTGCTAAACAGCGAGTGATTACAATAGATACTCTAGAGGGTCAAGATGTCAACAACCCAGTCAGACGTTGAGTCACCAATTAGTAGAACAGACCATGCGGTTTGCTCCACTGCATTCTCATATTGCACAACCCGATGTAGCGGTATACTATCAACTATAGTCTATTTCCACCGTATTCCATTGACACTACTGCATATATAGGCGCCCTCAGGTCGAGGCATACCGGTTTCCTATCTGGCACACGAATATGTGAAATTAGTCCCCTCGGTCAGTAACGATGTATTTGCAGGTGCATTTTGTACCTCGTAGTACAGGAGGGGGTGCTTGAAAATGAAGTGTGTATGTTACACTGTTAATTACAGTCTGTAATCACACTACAATACTTTGTAACTATCCAATACAACTGAACAACGGGTGATTACGATATATATGCGGTGGTCATTCCGTAGGATTGTAGTTCGGAGCCAATACTGAAGGTTTCAAGTTGACAATTTGAAGCCTTCAATTTTAGGGTATGTTTTACTAATACATTTGTGTGGTACGGCAGCAGTTACCTTAGAACCACAACTGATCTTCTTACCACCATACCAACACAGGATATCCAAACGTCAGGGAGTGACAAATACATGTACTAAACACCAATGTTGACAATATGCCATCCTATTCAATAGCACCTTGAATGGCCCATTCAAGGCTTGAATGGGCCATCCACTCAAGATATCGGTACACACTTGAATAGTTGCTCTTACTTTTCTATGTCTGATTGGGACAAACATATACGGGCATAGAGGCTTCATTGCAGTCTCCAGTCAGTTTCACGGCAGGGTGTTCTGTAGGACATTGCTACTAGCCGTTCTTGACAAATGGCAGTAATCTCTTGGTACAACAGCTGTAGGGTGGTAGTAGTTCCTTCCCAAACAAGTAGCCCACGTGCTCGCACAACGGTGCTAGGCATTGGTGATAACACATTTCTGGCTACTTCAGACAATGGGGGAGTAGACAGGTATGCCACGTATACAATATCTACCATAGTAGATACTTAGAATACTACAAATACCTTCTAATTGTTCTACCACATACGGTCTAATTTTCTATTTCTGTTACTAGTGCAGCGTGACCCTCCGGGTCACCAGTGTGGCATATATGAATACAAACTCCCCTGGCCAGTACATATGCATTGATTCATTTATCTCTCCACATCTTATCAAGTGTTATGTGTGGTAGAATGCCAATACCGTCCTTGGACAGTCTACTTAGCGTGAGCAATAACATACCGTAATATATATAACCATTGCTATGCCTTACAGTATCAACCGGTGTCATAGGTATGTAGTGTGACCCTCTGAGTAGCCAGTATTGATATATATTAATATATATTGGTATAAGGTATACACAGCTCCTAGGAATATACGCTATCTCTACAAATACAGTATATATATACTCATATATATACAGTATATGATATACTCCATCCCAAGTATTTGCTGAATGTAGGGTCAGTTGTATCCAATGACATTCTGCCAAACGTGACCAATACAATACTAAGAAAGCCTTTCTTAGAAAGGCATATATGTGCTGATATGTCATGTTCTCTCACAATATCCTAGGGTGGCAGTCCTGACAAAACTGTTATGGATACTTGTCATGTGACATACATCTACAGTTTGGAAACTACCTCTGTGAACACTAAACCCTTGCCAAAAACACATGTATATATCAGCCAGTGTTGATTATTGCATCG
>BDIP01000035.1:6486-36091 GCA_003568945.1 Kipferlia bialata
CTATATATGTGTGTATTAGTGTAGTTATACATATATACCTGTGGGGGGAGGTGGATAGGGTGGTGGAGGCATTGAGAAAGGGTGAGTGTATAGTCACATCCACACTGCTCATCGATTCCGAGAATGCTCTATATATACATGTGTACCCATAGTGTATGTGGATTCTCTCCTCCTCCTCCTCACCCCCCTAGGCACCAAGGTCAACCCCCGCACCCAATGTATGCTCTATCTCTCTCTCTCTCTCTCTCCTTCTCTCTCTCTCTCTATATATATATATATCCCCCTCACCCCATAGGCACCAAGGTCAACCCCCGCACCCCTGCCCTGGGCCAGTCAGATGACATGGGCATACTCAGTGTGATAGCCGCTACACCAGGTATGTATAATGGTATTTCTATATATGTGTATATACGCAGTGTATGTGTATCTAGTGGTTCAATGGGCATACTCAGCGTGATAGAAGCAACAGCACGTGGGCATACATGTATATATACCATTGGATATTTGAAGAGTGTCTATCTATCTGTATCTGTATGTATATGTGTATGTGTCTCTTACCCCCCAGCCGCCCCCCTGTCTGTGACTGAGGAGGAGGTTGAGCTGTCCAAGGGTCTAGTGCTCACGCTGGTACTGACCTCACCGGATATGGTGCTCAGTGCCATATGTCACAACTCGAGGTATGCAGAGGGAAATTGCATATAACTAAATTTGTAATACACATTCACACATGTGTAACCGTATGAATGCATATGCCACAACCTAGGGTATATTTTCACACTATTCTATGTTATTCTACATTGCATTTATCTAAGAATTGTTCTCTAATCATATATGCATGTATATGATAGATATGTATTTAACCCCCCTAGGATCATGGCCATCTTCCTCCCTGTCCTTGATTCTTATATAGGCGTGTTCAGTATTATATGTGTTCTATCCATCTCTAACCCCCTAGGATCATGGGCATCTTCCTACCCGTGCTTGAGGCTGCCAAGGCAACGGCACTGGCCGTGGCAGACGTGGCGGGGGTGCAGGTATATAGAAGTGTGTATACAATCTAACTATTATTATATATAGAGAGTATATGCTTATTTATGTATGGAGAGACAGAGTGATCATGGGTAGTGTGAGCGTGGCTGGGTTGCAGATACCTTATGAGTATTTACATACTCCTATGGTCAGGCCCACTCTATGCTACATAGGGATGGCATGTATATATGTGTTATGCCATGTATACTTTCATATGTCTATGTATATATATATATGTACATCTCTATATGCACTCTATTACTAACCCTCAGGCCCACTCCATCCTACATAGGGATAGCATGTATATATATTTTTATGCCATATATACTTTCATATCTCTATGTATATATCCATATTGATATCCTATGTACTTACACCTTGGCCCACTCCATCCTGCACCGGGATGGCCTGGCCACTACTGTATATATATATATATACATCTCTATATACTCTCAATATCTCATTAACCCTCAGGCCCACTCCATATTACATAGGGATGGCCTGGCCACGGCTAGGGCCCACATTGCATCACTGAGGCACAGATCATCGACCAGGGACATACCCACTAAGCTGCTAGGTGGGTAGTAGTGGACTATATATGTATATATCTATATACATATACGGCCCTCACCCCCAGTGTACCAGCTCATGTTCATGCTACCTATCAATATGGTCCAGTATCATATATGCATGTGTATTATCATATGTGTTAACCTCTAACCCCAGGTTACCAGTATGTATCATGTAGTTGTATTTACAATGTTCATTAACCCCAGTGTACCAGTTGATGTTCATGCTGGCCCCCATGGCCACCAGACATATATATATATATATATATATATATGTATATATTTTATATGTATATGTATACATGTGCATTAGTATTATATATATATATATTAATACTGATAGCTACCTACTGACCCCAGTCTATCAATTGATGTTCATGCTGGCCCCCATGGCCACCAGACTCACAGACATCGGCACAGTGCTGTTGATGCTGAGGTGGGTATATTCCCTTGTACATGTATTTATACCATGTGCAATATACTATATTCTATATAGTTAGAATACGTTGTATAGTTTCAAGTATGTTACTGCATGATGACATATTACCCCCTCACCTCTCACCCCCTAGGGAGAAGCTCCTCGATGGCGTTGCCTCCTCTCTAGTGAATGGGTCGAGGAGGGCTAGAGTACTCACAATGGCGCAGATGGGTGAGGCTACACATATTACACTTCTACTCTAAATGTGTTTGTATTATATGTTAATGTATATATATATTACTGACCCTTACCTCCAGCCCTTGAGGTAGCAGAGTGCTCCGTTGTCCTCTTACTCAAGGAGGAGGCAGCCAAGGAACTGACGGTACGGATTGTATATATACAGTATATATACAGTATACATTAGTGTATGTATATATATATATAGATATGAATGTACTCAAGGAGGAGGCAGCCAAGGAACTCACGGTACGGTTGACATCTATATACATATGTGTATAGTTATATATGTATATTCTATAGTTATCCTATATCATACTTACCGTATTTCATACCCTTCCCACCCCAATGACGTCAGGATGCCCAGCAGAAGACCCGGCACTCCCCCTTCTACCTCCTCGAGTGTCTGTGTGCCATATGGGTGGCAAGGTACGTTCTCTCTCTCTATATATATATATGAATTTGTATTCCTCTGCTTGTCTAACATTAATATATGTATATGTATATACTACTACTGCTGATACCTCTTCGAGTGTCTGTGTGCCATATGGGTGGCTAGGTATGGGATATGTATATGTATATGAGTCTAAACACAGCTACTTATGTTGTATACAGTCTATTTGGAGCTGTGTGCCATATATGGGTGCCTAGGTACTCTCTCTCTCTCTCTCTCTCTCTAATTACATATCTGAACATATACATATATGTTACATATCCATATACCTCCTAACCGCCCAGGTCCCCCCAGGTCTGGGAGGCTGTGTCCACAGTTACTATGTATACATGCTCCCTCCTCTCATATATACATATATATGTGTGTACCTCTATCTCCATATACACACTCAATATAGGTCCCCCGAGGCCTGGGAGGATGTGTCCACTGTGTCCCAGCTGGTGGCATCTAGACGGATGATGCTCGCTGGGCTGGCAGACCAAGTGGGAGGTATGTTGTGTATATATACAGACGATATGTAGAGGCATAATGCTATTGTATTGCAGTGCTCTCTATCAATTGACGATATCTGTCTTACCTCACCCCCAGGCCTTGGTCAGCAGGTCCTGAAGCACCAGAACCTGATCAGAATGATAGACCAGACAGGTGGGTAGAGATAGAGTACATATATAACGCAGCAATATAGTATATGCATGTATGAGTATTATAGGAGTATGCACAGAATGATCGACCAGACGGGTATGTGCATCTATGTCTGTATATATGTATGTATAGTCATATCAGTATCATATGATACTCACTTACCAGCCGAGAACACCGTTGTGGACATGACCCTGTTGTATGTTCTATATATGGATGTATATATATGGTTATATGAATAACATGACCCTGTTGTATGTTCTATATATGGATGTATATATATGGTTATATGAATATATACCTATAACTGTCTATCATACTCACCCCCCAGCCGAGAACACTGTTGTGCACATGACCAGACGGGCCAGGCACCTGGGGAGACCTCTCCTGGGGCTAGGTAGGGAGAGGGTATATGTGTGGAAATAATCACATATGCATATGTGTATGTATATATCTCTCCCTAACCCCAGGCATGGCCTACCGCAAGGGCACCGAGCTCAGGCACTACTGGAGCCACATTGGCTACATCATTGAGAGCAGCCTGTGCCACATGGCATGCGGCAGATACGAGGTGTGTGTATGATATATACTGCTGTGTATTCTGTTATATACACAATCTACTCACCCCCAGACTGCCCTCTCTGTCCTAGTCTCCAATGACGTGACAGGGGATGGTAGAGTGGCATCAGTCATGCTCGCACAGACAAAGGTGTGTATGTGCACTGTTTACACTACAAATATTTTACCTAGTAAAGTGTAGTCTCTCGCCCCTAGAGCCGCATCCTCCCCGCCATGGGCCAGCACACTGTCCATTATTAATACTCTATATATATATATTATACAATGTAATACTTATAGTGAGTATTCACCCCAGGGCCGCATCCTCTCTGCCATGGGCCAGCACACTGTGTATAATACTATCTATATATGTAAATATTGAATTATCAGTGTATTATGCTATCCTTACCTCAGGGCCGTATCCTGTCTGCCATGGGCCAGCACACCGAGGCCCAGCGGGTATTGGAGGGGGCAGTGGCTACAGCTAACGGGGCCAGTACAACGGTACGGACAGTGCTGATACATCATGTATACCAGAATACATTTCATTGTACTCTACCCTTCTGCATATATATTTCTGTACATGTTTAAACTGTATTCACCCCAGGCCTGGCTCCACCTAGGCCAGTCCATGGTGCATGACCTGCACTCACCCTCCCGTACCCAGAGGGGCAGACTACCCACTGACGCTGAGGCCCAGGCCATACACGCATCATCCCTGTCTCTCGTGCACTCTCTCTTGTCTAGCTGTCTGTTAGGTGGGTAGTTAGTGTATCTGCATATAGTACTCACTACGTATTTATGTGTACAATATTTCACAACCCCTTACCCCAGGCTGCCGCAGATACACCCTCCGTGGCGCCAGGATGGTGTGCTCTCTCCTCAGGGCTGTATATGCACCCCCATACCCCCTGACCCTGGGGGGGACAGCGGCCATGGTAGAGAGAGTGGGCGGGTACGGTAGTGTGTATATATCAGAGTAGTACATTTATCCTAATGGGGGGGAGGGCAAATAGTTGAGTCAGCCATACCACTAGTATATATACCAGATGGGTAGTCTGTTGTTGATCTGTCTAACCCCTCAGCTACGGTCTCCAGGCCCCTGATGCGAGTGGTGTTGTGAGGGACATGCCTGACCTGACAGGGGTAGTGCTGGCAGACGCTAGGTATAGAATGTAGATAGATATATATAAATTTAGCAACAACTTCCATATACGATATGTATATTGGTCTGACAGGGGTTGTGCTGGCAGATGCTAGGTATAGGTATATACTATATTTATTCGATAACCCATTTCGGTTACTCTTCCAATGCCTCTCTCGCTCATTCTACCTTACCCCCAGACTCCTCCACCACCGCGTCCCCTTCCTCCTTGATAGGATCAGACACGTCTCTAGGATGGAGAGAGAGAGGCAGGAGGGAGAGGGAGAGAGACTGAGACAGGCCACGCAGAGTGGCATGCCTGCCAAGAGGGAGCAGTCATTGAGGCCATTAGTGGTGTATGCTGCATCACTCGTACTGAGGTGGGTATCTCTCTCTCTCATTATACATATACATATAGATAGATAGGTATTTGTATTCATGGTTACTATATGGCCCTCTCACCCCTCAGGACCCTCTGCTCCGACGTCCCCCTCCCCCTGCACCTAGCTGTCTCTGTGCAGTACCATGCCCTACTCGCTGTGAAGGAGGAGAGAGAGAGAGAGACAGGAGCAGAGGGAGAGAGTGGGTCTCAGCCAATTACATCTGTCGATGTGCCCCCCTATGTGTCAATGGCTGTGGCCAAGTGTATGCACAAGGGTATGCATATACATACACTGATACACACATATATATATGTATGTGTATCAACAGATACCTATTCGCATTGTACCTCACCCCTCACCCCAGGCCGTGACACTCTGTTCTCTGGCCTCCGTGTCTGTGTAGATGCATCTGCTGCACCCAACGCCTCTAACCAGGGGTCCATTGGATACACAGCGGCCATGTACCTCTACTGTGTAATGCAGGTGGGTATTTATGAACATATGAGTTTATATATGAATATTTGTGCACCTTATACTAATGTATATGTGTATCCTATATGGTTCTTCCATTTGGCCCTCTCATTCTCTCTATCTCAGTGTATTTTTCCCTCACCCCAGGCCCTGCACCCCTCTCTGACCCATGCCCTCAGGTCTCTGGCTCAGTCTGTATCACACCTGGATGTGTCAGTGCTGCACTGGTGAGTATATGTATGTATATGCATATGCAGACACACTATATATATATATATATATGGATGGATACCAACTCATACATTTTGACAGAACTGTATCTAACCCCCAGGTGCCTATATGCTCTTGGTGAGTTGATCACTGTCCGTGGCACACCTCTTCCCCCACCTGGGCCAGAGAGAGAGAGAGAGCAGCAGAGAGAGGCACAGTGTGTGTCCCTTGTGTCACTGTGCTTCAGCCATGCAGAGACTGAGATGCAGGACAGGCTTAGTCAGATACCAGGTATTATTCATATACACCAGATAGTCACCTACATTCCCTACTCTTTGACCCCCCAGGCTCCTCCGATGCCCTGGCCGATTTCTCAGTCGCCAAGTTCTGTGCAGACAAGGCGGTGAAGACAGGTATGAATAGTGTAGGAGAACTGGATACTCTTTAACGTTTAGAGACAGTAATGGTACTGTTCTTTCCGTTCCTCCCTCCCACCCCAGGCCGTGGAGACTCGGATGGTGTCAGACAGCTGCTGTTGGCCAAGGCCACGATCAGGTGTGTATGTATGTACTCTCTCTTCTATCTCTCCCACTCTTTTGTCTGTAGTGTTGCACTATACGTATATGATTCCCTCCTCAACCCCCAGCCGCGTTGTGTCCTCCCTGCCCTGCTCCACCCCATCATTCTGCATAAGGGGTCTGGACGCATTCCACGCTGCATGCTCACTGTCGACAGAGAGAGGCAGGGGTAGAGAGGCTAAGGGTACCCAGAGACTGTGTGATAGGACGCACTGTCTACCTACCCCCACCCTCACTGAGGCTGTGAGTGAGGTGGCCGTGCACGACATACCCAATGCGCAGAAGGTTGGTACTTTCACTTCTATATTTAACACAGTATAGCTGTGTCTTACATATGACATGTTCTGAAGATATTCAGGGGGTGCCTGTTTATATAGTAGTATTCTAGTCCTGACTCCCATATGATCTCCATCTGGTCCCGTGTATTACATACCCTGTCTCACCCCCAGGAGGTTGGTGTCATTGCCAACGTCAAGACCACCCCATCCGTGGTGCCACAGGTGCGTAATAGCTATGCTGCATGTATTCATAAGTTATATACACTGGTATGTATGTATTTGTTACTACACTGTACTCTTATATACATCCCCCCTCACCCCCTAGGGCGATGCCAAGATGCCCCATGCCCCCTCCATGTGTGTGCCTGAGGTGTCACTCCTAGGCATAGTCCATGGGAGTGCTAAGATAGAGACATCCGGCCATGGCATACCTGTGATAGGGTGCAGGTACATTAGTATGTATTGTATATGGTAATTACTTGTCTGCCTAGCCTCTCTCTCTCTCTCTCTCTCTCTCTCTCTCTCTCATACTCAGGATGGCCACCTCTCAGTCTGCCCCCAGGCACTGCCGCATCATCACCCTACCCCACGCCCTGCCCACTAGTGACAGTACCACTACTATGGATGAGAGTGACGCCACTGCCATTGGAGTACGCACTGCCCTGACCGCCTATGACTCCGGTGTCTCTGTGGATGCACTCTCTCTGGGCCAGAGGTTCAGAGACACTGTATCTGCCCACACCCGTATGGATGCCAATATTGCCAAGAGAGAGGGGCCACAGGACCTGTTCCCCACCACCAGTGGGTACATGGCACTCACACCTGACGCTCTGGTGAGTATTTCTATGATAGCAGATACATTGTCATATATGTGTAGTTTCTTATAGTATGTCTCACCCCTCTCCCTCTGACCCCCCAGATCTGTCTAGAGCCCATCGACACACACTACCAGGTCCCCCTGTCTGAGTGTCTATCCGGCATAGAGATGGCCGTTCCCCTGTCACCCCCCATGGGAGGCATGTCCATGTTCCCCTTGCCCTCTATGGGTATGGGCAGTGGACAGCACAGTGGGGACATCACTATGCTAGGGAGTGCCAGTGGTGGGGAGGGAGAGGGAAGGGAGGAGGACAACTCTGATCTGTGCGGTCTGGACAGGGCTATACTGCAGAGACACAGTGATGTGCACACAACAGCAGAGATGGGAAGGAGGGAGGGAGAGAGACCCAGAGAGTACACATTCACTGAGACCTCTAGTCAGCTGCTGGATGAGACATTTGCCACAAGGTATGATCCTACTACTACCACTCATATACATATACAGTGTATACCCTATCCATATATACCCCCCCCCTCTCACCCCTAGGCATGCCTCTGGTGGTCACACCCACCTGGCCCTGTCGTCTCTAGGCAGGGGTCTAGGCCATGCTCTGGTGACAGAGGCTGTGGTGGGTATGTGTGCAAGTGGCGCCGTAACACCCACACACACACCCACACCCCACACCGATATCATGTCCTGTGGGGTGTCGCTATCTAGTGGCAAGGTGTCTACGCTGGGTAGGGTGCGTACTGTACTAGCACCCCCACCCGCTGCATCGGTCACAGCACCACAGGCACACAAGACACTGCCGGACCCAGCTGTCAATGCTCTGCCCCCTATCCCTGCGCCTCTCCTATCAGCCCTACCCCCCTCTCTCGTCTATGGACCATTGGCTGTGGGGGTGGGTGTGGCGGCACATGCCTGCAAGGCTGTCAGTGGGCTGGAGGACACCCTCACTTTACTAGAGACAGAGAGAGAGGCACTGTGCCCCCCTACAACCGGGGCTGGGGGTATGAATGCAGGGGAGAGGTGCTGTGCCGCACTGGCTGCTATAGGCAGTCTCTCCCCATCTGTTGTCAGACCCCATGTGCCTGAGACAGGTGATGGGGATGGTAGTGCATACCCTAGCTGTGGGGCCCTGGTGGCTCTGGAGGACAGCGTCAATAGGGGTAGAAGGTGGGAGTAGACAGAATGGATGCTCCCACATGAATAGATATAGTATTCAACACTTGCTCGTCTGTCATTTATAGGTCTATACATGTATGTGTCTGTATGTGGTAAGAAAGGGACGCCCTGCCAAGGCTAGAATTTAGCTCGGTGGGTCATACCATATAACTGTGAAAAGAGAAAGCTGGCTGGGTCTAACCCAGACCAGACCCTATACATGGCACACCTTCAACACAAATGCCCTTTTGGAGTAGTCTGTTATGACTAGAACACTGTCACTACTAAGGACACAGACCCTATACACCCTCTCGCTCCTGGAAATACCCAATACACTTGCCACAAGTCCAAGGTCCACACTCTCCCCGGATACCCTCTCATGCAGTCTCACAACCTGTCTGTATCCCGTTGATATCTCCATTAGGACCCTATCTAGAGGGAGTAGGGTTCCTAGGGCCTCTCCCTCTCTGAGGGTCTCAGTCACAGTGCTACCCTCTCTTAGGCCGCACAGCCCACTCTCCCCATACCAATACCACTCTTCAGCCCCTTTCACCAGGATGTAGGTCTCAGTACGAGGGAGAAGGTCGGTGCATTCACTCCACTCTCTTGTCTCTGTATTGTAGAAAACGGTCGTGGTTGGGTATCCAAGTGGCTCTCGGAACCACAGACTCTTCTCGACGACTCCTGAGGCACGTTCATCTATGATTCGTCTAGACTGCTCGTAGACGAGAGTTTCAACCAGCCTCCATGTGTGTGTGTCTAGCGACAGCGCCCAGAGTGCTATTTTGTCGGTATAGAGAGGGACCTCCTTGGCATATACATCACCACCCACACGGCCAATGGGGGAAAGATTGCCGGCTGGGCACCACACCATCTCTTTATGAATCGTGTAGTCACTGCGGATGGTGATTATGACCGCCACGTATCTACCACTAGTCAAGTGTCTTCCAATCCCAATTGCTTGGTTCTGACCTAGGCTGTGGAGTTTCATATCGGGTACATCGTGGCCCCAGAGCTTGAGAGGTATCTCTGTAGCCAGGAGCTGAATTTGAGGCTCCAGTGACATATGTGCGGTATAGAAGCAGGGGATGAAGGACACAAATAGCTCACACGAGAGTATCACTAATTGAGGGTTTCATAGTGATACTTTCATTCCAAGCAGAAGTCATGTACACTTATATGACACTAAGTTAGTGTGCATGACATTTTACGTTATGTCTCAGCGTCTACGCGTCTCAGCGTCTCATTAGTCTACCCACGCCATGCAAGTAGGAGGGCCATTATTACCCAGGCACTGTTGTATTGAAAGACGATGGCATTGAGACGCAGCCCATTCAACACATTCAATGTGACATTAGTTGACCTTGATGTTGCGCTTGAACCCAAAAGTGTGATTCACACTGTGAATGGTACATTTGTAACCTCAACTAGACAGAATCTCCTAGCTGGCAGACATTCACCCCATATACAAGTCTGATACTGGTCTGAGTCAGACCGTAGCATCACCTGTATCAACCATCCAATATGTCGATGAGTTTGAAAACTCTATCTGATATCTCAATGCATATGATGTATATGATGTATGGGATGTATATGATAGAGCATTACTGAGGTGATGGTCTTCTTACTGCACATGTTGTTTTGCATCAGCGTTAACCGGGGTAGATGGAGGGAGTAGGCAGACTCTGCAGCGGAGAGAGCATATGTTCCAACAAGAATACATATAGTGATCATACTTTGAATGTTGTTCTCTGTTCAACAGCATCTGTTGTATATGCAAAGCATTCAAGTTCATAGATCCAGCTAAATGCGTCGTACTCTAATGATCAGAAATTCTCTGATTTATGAAGTCTCAGCCTGAGACTCAGGGAGTATCACAATGTGAAGATATGCTGGCTGAATCTAACCTAGACTAGACCCTATACGTGACACTTCCAGTACAAATGCCCTTTTGGAGTGTGTTATCACTAGGACCCTGTCATCACCGAGCACACATGCAGTTAGGACCCTCTCTTTTGTGGATGAGCCCAAAACACTCCCGATGGGTCCAAGGTCCAGGCACTCACCAGATATCCTATCATGCACTCTTAAAACCGGCCTGGAGCAATTGGGTATCTCCAGAAGTGTCCTTTCTAAAGGGAGGAGTATTCTGGGAAGCCCGTCGTGATGGTTATTGTCTGTGAGTGTCTCAGCCTCGTCGTGTTCTGTTCTCTGACTGTACAGGCGTTGCTGAGGACCTCGTCCCGCGTACCAGTACCACTCCTCTGCCCCAGTTACTACACGATGCAGACACTCACGTGGGTGGCCGGCCACCTCACTCCACTCTCTGGTCTCTGTGTTGTAGAGCATAGTGACATGATCGACTCGGAACCATAGACACTCGTCAATGATGCCTCTGCCGTTTAGATGTCGCATCCGTTCAGTCTGGTCTGTCAGAGTCTCCAGGACCCTCCAAGTCTCTGTGTCTAGAGACAGAGCCCATATAGCCCCTTGGCAAACCCCAGGTGGGGCAACCGTCTTAGCATATACCACACCCCATATACGACCTATAGGGTGGCACTGCGGCTTTGGACACATTAGAGGGTGTATATCGACTGTGTCGTCACTCTGTAGAGTCACTATGAATGGGAAGAGTGAACTACTAGTGACTGGGAACCCGGTAGGTAACCTAACACACAGTGCCTGGCTGTGACCTATGGGGTGGAGGTACATTGACCATTCAAACACACTCCAGCTTATCTCTGTAGCGTGTATCTGGATAAGAGGCTCTAGTGTCATATTATGTGAAGTAGAGGGTAAAGAGTGGAGTAGTACAGTAATGGTTCGTACTGATTCCATACTGTTGGATGAGGACTTCACTTCAACAAAGATGGTTTCTCATGTACTGAGTGAGGGCCTCAGAGTCTGAGGCAGACTGACACTGTCAGTCAATTGCTGTACTCATTAGTGGTGAGTCACCACTAATGAGGACTGTAGAGTAAACGAATTGCTGTAGACGGCCTCAGATGACCCAAGGTGCGAGGCATATTTGATTGCTACAGGAACACTGTTTAAGTGATTGGTTCTGATATGTCTATGTGTTTATCTGATACGATGGATAATTCCTGCCGCATACATATGTTGCATCTATTGTTGCATCTATTGTCTAGTGTCTATCGTTGCATCTAGCAGTTGAGGGTGAGTGCGCTCTCTCTCCTCCTGCCCCTAGTGGCTGCACTCAGCCGACCCCTAACGGGCAGAATGCCCCAGTTGCCAGGGTTGGTGTGCAGCAGCACATACCTGGGGTTGAGAGTGTATATTCAATAATTATACAGTAACGCATCTAGTAAATTCTGTAATATATATCGGTGTGCAGCAATACATACCTGGGGGTGAAATTAGGGTATGAAATTTCTATACAGTAGAACACAAATTAGTATATATGGTAACGTACACATTGGAGTGGAGCAGCAGTACCTCGGTGGGGGATGGTGACTTATGTAATGGATATCTACTTTCCAATACTATGTTCATGTATTCAACAGCCTCACCTGTCTCCTTTGTGAAGCTTGGGCAGGGGTCTCTCTCTCTCCCTGTCTCTACCCCTCAGGGTCTTACTGAGGGGCCTACCCACCCTGGCACCCCTGGGAGTGGGTGGCAGAAGACACATACCACATACGTACTAGAGAGTATAGCATACACATTCAATGGAATAATGACGTTATGACTGTGAAGACGCACCTGTGATCCACCACCACGAGTGACCACTCTCTCTCTCTCTCCCTCTCCCCGGCTATCTCCCCCTCCAGGGGTACTGCTAGATCGGAGTACTCTGTCTCACATGCCGCAAAGGGGAGGGAGGGTGCACTGCTTACAGCATCCACAGCTGAACTAGTAGCACTACTACACCCATCTACAGTGACAGAGGGTGATGTCTCTGTGTGTGTGTCAGAGTCTGCTCTGGAGGCCTTCTCTCTCTCTGCCTCTCTCTCTCTCCTCTCCTTGGCCTTCTGTCTCAGAGACTCCTGCCTCTGCCTGGGGGTCAAACAGAATAGAATGACATGTAAAAGACTGTAAGAAAGTATGGGGGTCAGTCTAGGCTAGTTTCTTGCACGCACCAAGGTATTGGGTTGACTCACTCCACTGTGTCGAATGGATCTCCCATCCATGTACCATTATACACATGTAGACATATAGTTATACATATACATGTATACTTTGTGTATCTCACCTGACTGTGTCGAATGCCTGTACACACACATTAAAAAATATAAATATATATATGAATATAGTCACATGATGTACACTACCTGACTGTGTCGAATGCCTGTCCCTGGTCACTACACATACATACATATATAGATATACATAGAGACCCATATAGTTATACACACAAATATGGTGCATCCCACCTGACTGTGTCGAATGCCTGTCCCACCCTAGTCACTATGCTCAGACAGGACTCAGGGGCCTGGGGGGTGAGGTGGCTGCACAAAGAATACATGTATGTTCATGTAAATATCCACTCTTACCTCCGCTGTCCCCCCCAACTGTAACAATCACTATATATATATATACAACTGTACATAGATACACATACTGGAAGTCAGAGAGTGTCTACCCACCTCCTGTGTCCCCCCCACCGTCACTATGAGTGGGTGGCCAAACAGAATGGCA
The DNA here is from genome assembly GCA_003568945.1 of Kipferlia bialata. Lineage (NCBI taxonomy): Eukaryota > Fornicata > Kipferlia > Kipferlia bialata. Next base: position 20,092 of record BDIP01000035.1, read on the forward strand.
CCTGACCCGTACTGAGTCATGGAAACACTCCTAGGGGTGAGGAGAGACAGTCGTGCACTCTACATATACACCAATATATACCCCAGAATAGATAAAACATCACCCGTACTGGGTCATGGACCAACTCCTAGGGGTGAGGACAATAGAAATGGCGTAGAAACTCCACAATCGTATAGCCGTTCACGTACTATCAATATTGTACATAATGACACATGTACACCCACCTGTGCCGCATCGCTGTGGGGAAGGACCCGTGGTGCAGGATGATCTAGGGGGTTAGGAGGGGTGCGTGAATACATATATATATCAAGACTACATGTCAAGGCCAGGGTAGGGAAGAGAGGATGCATCCAAAATCACTCGGTTAGAAAGAGGTATAGAGAAGGTACATGCGATGAGAGCAATTGAACACACACACACACACACACACACACACCTGGCGTCTGTGGTGATGGACCTTGGGCTTGTCAGCCTTCTCTGTCTTCTCCGCAGTGCTGGTACCAGCCTCACCCCCGGGGGCATCGCCGGCCTGGGCCTTCTTGGCCTGGTCCTCTGCCTCTCTCTCCCCCTCTTCACCTAGACTAGTGCTCCTCTTCCCACTCACAGCAGGGGTCTCTCTCTTTCTCTCCCCTACCTCTCCATCTCCCTCTGCCTTAGTAGGAGTGAGTGTCTCCGCACTGGGTAGAGTGTCAGCCAGAAGGGTCGGGGGGCGGTGCTCCTCAGCCTCATTATGCTCAGCCTCTCTCTCTCCCTTTGTCTCTGTCTCTGTCTGTGTGGGAGGTGTGCTCTGGGACTCAGCGGCAGGGGTGTCCTATAGATGAGATACTGATAACCCACTAGTATAATACACTACATACCCATATACTTCCATTTAGAAGTATAGACCAATACACTACATACCCCCGGTGTGACTGGGTCCGACACCGAGACAGGTGCAGAGACAGTGGCAACGGGTACGAGGTGAGGGTGGATGGGGGGCTGGGGTAAGGACGCGTATTGCAGCACAAATCTTGAGAATATAATGAAGTCAGATCAGATGTATGGATACGTATATGCACATATATGTTGATATCCACCTATACACTCAGATACATACGGTGACATAGACATACACACCTTGTGGGTAACTGGGGCAGTCTCTGCCGCAGCCAATGTGTCTGGAAGGTAAGAGGGAAAGGAGGTAATATACATATTCAAGAGGCGTTACAGTACGACAGAGGAGCTGGTAAATATGTGCTGAAACACGGATGTTAATAACACAGACACACTATCTTTGTATTTACAGTTGTATATACATACACTCCATACCTCCCTCTGTGGGTGGCAGTGTCTCCAGGGCAGGGTGGCCATACTCGGCCCTGAGGGGTGAGGTAATGGTTAGATGGGTATATATGTGTATATATCATGCAAAGATATTGTATTTGAATACCATACTCAGCCCTACTGATTGAAGGGAGACACATAGTGTTCATAGCATGTACAACAGTACAAACCAATACATACATTCATACCTATAGAATGGGCTTAGGCACCCTCTAACTGCCTCTGTGAGTGTGACATCTGCCATTGAGGGGGTCAGGAAGCGCATGATACGGCCAGAGGTGTCAGCAGCCACCATGTATCTGAGTGTTAGTGTATATTATGAATACATGCATAAACATACAGTAGCATTAGTATACTAGTGACAGGGCCAGAAGAGTCATCATGTACCTGAGAGTGAGTAAATGCATATACATAGTGACGTATTGATATTATGAATAACCACTCACACTGATACTTGAGTCAAAACGATGTTCATAGGGTGTGAGATAATACATACGGTGCATACTTAGTGCACATGACATAAACGAACCTGATGCTCTGCGTGTCATACTCATCCACACTCTCTCCCTCTCCCTCTCCCTCTCCCTCTCTCTGTCTCTTCCTCAACAGACCATCCTGTCTCAGTCTCTCAATGACACCAGCGTACAGATGCCTCAGCCTGGCGTCCTTTCTATGGTTAGACAAATATACATCAATACTATACCGTCATAACACACATAGTACATATACTCTCATCTCTATGACTGGATGTCTCAGTCTGGCGTCCATCCTATGGTTAGAGTCATGTAAATATAGCGGTGTATGTACAGAATATTGGGAATTATGACTATATGTATACATACCTAGGCACCAGCACTGTGATGTCACCAATGGGTAGAGGAAATATATATATATATATATGAATATATATATCTACCACACCATACCTAGGCACCAGCACTGTGATGTCACCAATGGGTAGAGGAATATATACAACTACAGGTATATATACATGTACGAATGAATAAGTCCATCCATATATACCTAGGCACCAGCACTGTGATATCCCCGATCGGCAAGGGATAAGATATACTTACACTAGTATAGGTATATATATAAATACATATCTATATATATATCTGTATATCGATATGCATACCTCGGTACCAGCACCGTGATGTCTCTGATGGGTAGGGGCTCCTCTCCAAACCATACAACACGCACTGGGAGTGAGAAGACAGGTATACAGGAAGACACTCTAAAAATATATAAGTACATTGTATCTATTAGTATTTATCCAGAATATTTCATGTCATCAATAGTGTGTATACATACATACCTGGCGTGGTGTGTGTGTACACGGCCGGGGGCACGGTGAGTCTGCGATAGAACAGACGGTACGAGCCATAGGAGCCCCTGGGGTTAAGGATAAAAATATGTAGTTAATCTATCCAACATGGGTGGTCGCATCCCCAACCTGAAGAAGGTAGCGAGTGTGACTGGTGGCTTCACCCAAAACATGGTCTCTCTCTGAATATACACGCACATAAATATGAGTGAATATATACTCCTACCTGAGGAACGTGGCGAGTGTGACTGGTGCCCTCTTCCCCCACACCCCCTCCTCTGTCCTATCCAGGGTGTCTAGAGGCATGTCTGATGCCTGTACAGATCTGTACTGGGATATAGGGGTGTACTTGGTCATGCCGTAGGTGTCCTGAGGGTGAGACATCGTATATATATGTATATATATACTATCAAAATATATATGTATATATAATCGCCACATTATGTATGTGGTCATCCCATAGGTGTCCTGAGAAGTATCAGCATCGGCGTATGACAGAGAGATAGAAATACATTAGTATAGCAGTATGGTAACACACACTCTCACACACACATATATATAGTGCACTTGGTCATGTCATAGGTGTCCTGGGGGTGAGATATTATAGATATCTCTATATTATATTGTATATAGACATTCCATATATATATTGTATTTGGTCATACCATAGGTGTCGTGGGGGTGAGACTACAGAATGTAGGTATATCACATAATATATAGGCTATATTTATATATTGTGCATATAGATGTAATATAGTGTAGTATTTGATATGGGGGTGTACTTGGTCATGCCATACGTGTCCTGGGGTGAGATATCAGCCGATGGTATAGAGAATGTGCATATATACACATCTCCATATTTGGTTGCGTGAAGAGTATCAATATAGACACACATATGTATTGACATTTACATATACACCCATGTGGATAGATATCTCTACCCACCTGGCTGAGTGTGTAGAGTATGACTGGGTCTGCTGTGTCAGGGAGAGCATCGGGCCTGGGGGTGAGGACACAGGTATCTCTGCATACATATGATACATCTAAGAAGGGGAGAAAACATCTATCAAGTATGTACCAAGTATATACTTAGTATATGAACCTCAGGTATCGGCTCAAGGGTGGAGGAAAATAGCGTTATGTGTATGAATAGAGTATATACCTCATGCACGTTGCCGTGGCTGCAGGGGGGATGAGGTGTATATAGGATAAAGCACATGCTCAGTATATACACACATATATATATATAGTATAATAACAGTATACACACCTCATGCACGTAGATGTGTCCCTCTGCATGTATGGTGGTATCTCTATATCCTCAGGTACAGTCAGGGCACCAGGTAGAGTGGCACCTGGGTAAGAGAGATACCCTATATAACACTATCTGTATATACATATAGCAATGTATATATAGCTAGTAGAGTATAGGTACAGTCAGGGAGAGTGCTACCTGGGTGAGATGGGCTATGGGTAACGATATAAGGAGTATAGTGGTTCATGTACTCGATCTACAACATGGCACTGGCAGCACTTCCAAAGAATACAGTATATAGTCATTTGGCAGATACTTTCTATATCCTAAGTACCGTATTGTAAAACATACACATTGAAAATACATATCTCCAAACTGTGTACGGCTACACCCCTACCTATCTGGCTGCAAAGGTCGGCTGTGACACTAGGCACTGTATCACTCCTAAGGGGTCAGAGAAGCATGACTAAGCGTCATAGTACGTATACATATGTATGATATATGGACCATATATATACATTTCCATATATATACATTTCCATATATATACATTTCCATATTGAATGCGTACTCAGTAAATGAATATACCTCAGCGCTGACACCGTGAGCGTCTAGAAATACATGATACTTATATATATATAAACACACTAACATAATGTATAGTATATATATATCTCTGTGTGTATATACCTCAGAGCAGACACCGTGAGAGTGGGCAGGGGTGTGGACATACACATGATATATATATATATATATACATACATATTGTACATACCTCAACGCAGACACCGTGAGGGTGGGCAGGGGTGTGGACACAGTAGGGGTGGATAGTGCAGAGAGGTCAGTGGACAGCATCAGGTGGCGCTCCTTGGTGCTGGGGTAAGAGACACAAGAAATAGTTCACAGTGTTCATCGGTATTGATTATGTGTGTGTTGTCATGGAGTAGTAAACACATGCTGATTGTATTAGGTTGGTACTGGGGGGATAGACATGTAAATATAAGAACAAATAGTGCGTACCTCTATTGTACATGGGTATTCACATAGAGGAGCACAGATGTATACATGTACATGGACATGGACCCCTTTTGCATAGGTAGTGGTATATATATACCTATAGAATGTATATACCGTGTACACACACATGCATATATACATATACATGTATTTATAATGCGTATGCATATACCTGTACATGGCCCCTGTCTGCACGTACATGTCCTCCAGGGGGGATACAGTCAGTCTCACTCTGGCACTGCCTAAGGTAAGGGGGAGGGGGGCGGGAGAGGTTACACCCAATGCATTGTTTGTACTGAAGTACAATCATCGCCATAATACAACAAAAGCTTCCACCAATAGTATGTATATTAATGCAATATCCACCTAATATATATATATGATCCTGGTAACGAAGATGGCGAAGATAGAACACACAATTACATTCCAATCTTCTCAATATCTATATGATTCATGCAACAGTATGCTATATACTATTGTACTGCTATATACTATTGTACAGTATGCTATATACTATAGGTACATTCATACACATACACTCACCCATCAAGTATGCCCCTGGCACCGAGGGCGGGAGTGATGCTGACCTCAACAAGGCAGTCTCAGAGGGAGAGTACATACCACCCTTGCCTAGTATGAACAAAAGGGGTGTAGAGGGGGAGAGAGAGAGAGAGAGATACTACACATACCCGGCATCAGGTTGTTAGCCAATAGACTCAGTGCTGTGTCTGCCTCATCTCTTGTGCTCACAGTCTCTCTCTCTCCCTCTCTCTCTCCCTGTGTAGCTGTGACCTTGAGGGTATCTAGAGTCTCACTGGCCGGGGTCTCTACCTCTCCCTCTCCCTCTCCCTCTCTTTCTCCCTGTGTCTCTGTGTCGTATACAAACTGGGCACACAGGATGTCGCCAGTCCTGAGAAGTGAGACGTGTTGTGAGACACACCATGTAATAGTAGTATACAACACGTGTGTGCCTTGGCCAATTCAAGAAAATCCAATTGTCATGACCGAAACGAATGGTGTATATGATAGTATACCATATGTGTATTCCGTCATGTCCTATGCACACCTGATGTGACTGGTGAGTAATGTGTACAATTAACTTCTGAATGTCTATACCTGATGTGACTAGTAAGAGGTCTCTCCTCCAGCAGTACCCTAGTCAGGTATGTGCTGTTGCACTCTAGGTACAGATCAATGGCAGCAGACTTGGCACGGGTCAGGATGGACTGGGATAAGAGAATATACAGTTAGTAATATGATATGTATGTAGTATACATATAGCTATCAACATATAGGGTCACGACGGACTGGGGTAAGGTTTGCAGGAGTAATATGTAATTACACCTGGCACCTCTTGTTCCACTGTCCCAAATAGTGTCATGAACTTGTGTGTCATGTGTCATATATACATAGCGTTATATACATACATATGTCATATTACAAATCCACATACATGTGCAAAATGCGAAAAGTAGCCAGTGACAAAACTCTTCAATAAACACCTCTGTCTCATACTATGGTGTCGGGCACACAAAGCACTAGAGTACCAGAGAGCAACACAATATAGACCACACTGCATACCTCTGTCTCCTCTTGTCCCAGTCTACTAATAGCACATATACAAATATATATGTAAATGAAAAGGGGTATAGAATACAAATCTACTCTTCACTGCATACCTCTGTCTCCTCCTGCCCCAGTCCCTCTCTTACACACTCTGTCCACATATATATAAATATATATGTGTATGTACATGACAACACAGGTACGGTTGGTATAGGGTTCGCATATTGCAAATGCTAATCATGTACCTCTGTCTCCTCTTGGCTCAGTCCCTCCTCCACACACGTGGCAGACAGGCCCCACCTGGGGTGAGAGGGAAAGGTTGGGACAGTATATGCATGTAGATATAGGTATGTGTGATCATACGTACATCAGGAGTGCCCTGACATGCCCTATGGAGTGACTGACAGCAGGTGAAGGGGGCAGGGAGAGGGTGTCCAGGAAGCGTATCCTCCTGTACTCCACAGCCATACTGACACCCCCGGCACCTGGGTTAGATATGAGTATATATATGTAGATAGAGAGAGAAAAATATAGAGGCATACCCCCGGCACCTGTGTTAGGTGTGTGTATATATATGTATAGATATATATAGAGAGATAAATATTGAGTCTACATCCATACCCCTTGTACCTGTCTCAGAGGCAGTGTCACTCTCTGCATCTGCCTCTGCCTCTCCCTCTGCCTCTGCCTCTGCCCCCTTCTCACCCCCTGCCCTTGGTACCACAGGGGAGAGTGACTCGTCATGGTCATCGGTGGTCACGAACTCGTCTTCTCTCTCTCCCTCTAGCCCCTCATGCCCCTCTCTCTCCCCCTCTCCACTGACCCTAGATGCATTCACCTCCATGTGGGTACGGAGCTCAGGTGAGACAACCTCAAAGCCGGTGGAGTCTCCAGCAACCTCTGACTCTGGCTCTATCTGAGTGTCTCTCTCTCCCTCTGCCTCTCCCTCTCCCTCTGTCTGTCTCTCTGGTACCTCAGGGAAGTATCCCTTGATAAGGACACGCACAGGGTTGTGGCAGCTGGGGGTGAGATATGTATTAGTACATCATTGTATCAAAGTGAAGATACACTTGTTGTAGATACATAATATTGAAGACGGGGTTGTGGCATCTAGAGGCTAGTATGTATGAACAATAGGCTCCCTGATGAACACAACTACATACTAATGAAAGATTGAAATATAGCACTGGATAGATACCTCTCCTCCCTGATTCGCAGTGAGTATAGTCTAAGTATATATATATATAGATATATATACTTATAGATACTTACACATACATATTTCACCAATCTGTACCTCTGCTCCCTGATTCCCAGTGAGTGAACGTATAGTCCATTCGAATACATGTATACATACATTAATGACTACACCAATATCCTCGTACCTCTCCTCCCTGATACCGAGTGAGTGCTTGAACCCAGCCACAGCCACAGCCACTCCCTCTCCCTCTGCCTCTCTCTCCTCTATGTATGCAAACAGCCTTCTGCTCTTGAAGGTGGAGGCAGGCTCGGTCCACTCGTGCCACCTGGGTATTAGAGCTAGCATCGTTACATAATGACAGTACATATGTATATACAATCACATATGACTATAATTATAGATATGTGTGTATACACAATGTGTATATATATATATATTAAGTGTAGAGGCAGGCTCAGTCCACTCGTGCCACCTGAATGTGAGTAATACACTTAGAACATCAATACATATATACAGATCTTACTGCAAATACAGACATATATATACCTCAGCCTCGTCACAGGTCTGATGCATGCCGCGGGTGCTGTCTGGCCTAGTCTACTGGAGTACAGGGTGGAGGTGGGCTGGTGGTGCATTCTGGGGTTAGTATGGTAAGAGATACACGAGCACCAGTTGCATAGTACCACACACCTACTTCTCTCGCCCAGGGTGTACAGCGTGATGGGTGCTCTACCAGTAGTGGCACTAGTAGTACCAACAGTGACCCCACTATCAGACCCTGTCCCTGTGCATGTCACATTGTCATAGGCACACACTGCAGAACTGGGGGGTTAGGGATGCATGGAATATGAAGTATATATATTAATATGGAGAAATATGTATGTACCTGAATACCCTCACACATTCTTTCAGATTCCCGTATGATATTGGTGTTTCACTATATATCTCCACCAATCCACACATATATACATATATATCTACACATCTGAATCCCCCCATGCTCTGTGTCATATTGTAGTGCCAGTATATATTATATGCATACCCCTATATATATATGTCGGCATATACATCAATACATTACTATATATATATGTGTGTGTGTACCTGAATCCCTCCATGCTCTCTGTCATATTGTAGTGCCACATTGATGTATACACGATATATATGCACCTATACATATACATATACATATACATATATACTCATATATATAGGTATACTCACGTATATGTACCTGAATCCCTCCAAGCTCTCTGTCATGTTGTCGTGTGCATATGCAGTGGACTCGACAGACAGGGCACAGTCTAGGCCTGGTATTATATACGTCAAAGTGGATATATATATATATATAGAGAGGGAGAGAGAGAGAGAGAGAGAGAGAGAGAGAGAGAGGACTCAACAGACAGGGCACAGTCTAGACCTAAGGGGTGAGATATCAATACCAACACATCATAAGACAGAGAAAGAGACAGAGAGAGAGAAAATAACTCAACAGACATGGCACAGTCTAGACCTGGGGGGTAAGGAGTTCTTAATGAATAGACCAACAACACATATCCGTATCCACATAAATATATATATACATATTAATACATACCTGCCCCCCTGATCCATCCCAAAAAATACGTGTACATATGTATATGAAAATATGTATAGTATACACTATATCCACACCCATACCTGCCCCCCTGAGCCCATCCCTCAGGCACTGTGGTGTGACTATAAGCTACATATATACTCTATATATATTAACTATCTATACATGTATAACTATATAATCATGCACCTGCCCCCCTGAGCCCATCCCTCAGGCACTGGGGTGTGACTATCCTATATTGTACCCATGAGGCAGCCTTGATCTTCTCTCTCTCCCTCTGGACCTCGAGGTCATCGGCTGACTGTCATTAGGTATATATATATATGTGTGCGTATGGTTATGTATATATACATATTGAGTATAGGTCATCGGCTGACTGGGGGTGAGGAGGAGTGTACACAACATACAATGAAAACAAACATACATTGATACATACATGTTCACCCACCCGGAAGTAGTGCAGCAGGGCCCATATGTATATGCACGTCTCTGTAGTACTAACAGTAATACACATATATACTCAATAAGTGTGTCTATATATACCTGGAAGTACTGGAGCAGTATCATATATATGTATATATATATATATATATACTTATGTAATGATATATCCTTATGCAAACAGTCACATTTCTTCCCACCTGGAAGTACTGGAGCAGGGCATCGGGTACAGAGAGTGCCCCCTGTATGCTGTCCTTCCTGGATAGGACAGGGCATCTCTCCCCCTCTGTCTCTCCCTCTCTCTTGGCACGGGCTGCCTCTACACGACGAAGGGCCCTGTGATTAACACTAGGCAACCATTGTGGAAAATCAATTGAATGTATTTACATTTATGTGGTGAGTAGACATATTCGTAAGCCCTTGTGACGTGTGGATATGGTAGATGTCATAGTCTGATAGTATACACACAACCGTGTTCATACGTATTCCCCACCCGTTGGTAGGCATCGACAGTGCCAGGTGGTACGGTTACACACACATTCTACCCCATGTACTATACACTATATATACCTGTTTGTAGGCATGGAGAGTGCCAGCTGTGAGTCCTGTACATAGCACAGCATGTAGGCAGTGGGGGCAAAGCGGCCTGGGTTATCAAAATATTCTAGTACTATAGCAAATATTGAAATTAATACCATGTTTCCATATCTATAGCATGTTGGCAGTGGGGGCTAAGCGGCCTGGAGTCAGGGGTAGAACACTGTCACAATTCATACCAAATAGCAACATATACAAATGTACATGTACATATGCACAGACATATATAGCCAAAACAACATGATAACCCAAGAGACTCCGATATATGTGACACAGGCATCAAATACCCGACACATGTTCATACCCATACCTGTTCCCCCCCATGACTACTACAATCATATATGTATATACATATGTATGTATAGGATATATGATATATATATATATATATATATCATATTCATACCCATACCTGTTCCCCCCCATGACTCATCACAGACATCGTCGAAGGACAGAGTGTCAACCCTAGGAGTTAGGTAGATGCATAGAGATGAATACATGGACACATAGTAACTCTACATTGATCTGAAAACATAGAGGGTCAACCCTGTGGATGACATATTCAGCTAGACAAATACAATTCATATGAAACATTCTTCATGGAGAGTGTCGACCCTAAGGGTGAAAAGGGTAAACACACCTATACATATATGTATATTGCCCCATAAATATAGGCTGTATATGTACACTATATATACACACCAAACCTCGTGTCATTGCAGCACATCCAGTATGTACATACTATATACTCTACTGTCATATATGTATTTGTATATTTGAATATATATTATACCTCTTGTCATACTATATACTCTAATATCCTATATACATACACTATAGACATATACATACTATATACACACCATACCTCGTGTCATTGAAGCACATCCAGTCTGCATCTCTGTACTGAGCCTGGTAGTGGGCAGTGGAGACCTGGTATGAGAAACAGATATGAATATGTATAATATACACACATACAAAAAGTATAATACATATATATATACACACACACTACCTCACCGTGCCCCAGCCTCCCATACAATAATATATATATATATAGTGACATAACATTGAAGGCATGCATATATAGGAATAGGTGGAGACCTGGGACAGGGGCAGAAATGTATATATATATATATGCATACACCACACCATACCTCGCTGTGCCCTAGTCTTCCATCGAACTCTGGCATGGGTCTCTCTCTCTCTCTCTCTCCAACCGCCCCTCTCTCAACCTATATGTATATACAAATATATAATACACCTATACACCATACCTCACTGTGCCCCAGTTATCCATCGTACTCAGGCCTGGGTCTCTCTCTCTCTCTCCAACCGCCCTCCCATCAAACTCTGGCATGGGTCTCACAAAGGCATAGTAGTGACCACCACCTGTATGTAAGAGGATATATATACTACATGCATTTATATATGTGGAGAGAAAGAGAGAGAGAGAGAGAGAGAGAGGGAACTCTGGCATGGGCCTCACAAAGGCGTAGTAGTGGCCAACGCCTGGAGGGTGAGAGAGAGTACACAATAGACACTACACAAAGGTATATACACACATACCTGTCCCCCCGTGGTGCACTAGCACACTGTACAGACTGTATAATGTATATATAGGCATACATATACATGTATATATATATATTAGTATAAGTATGTATATTACTTATATGTATACATACACACCTGTCCCCCCGTGGTGCACCAGCACACTGTACAGACTGTATGAAGTGTCTGACACAGGGCACCGGCGGAGCTTCTTGAGAGGTGAGAAGGGGAGGGAGGGGGGGCGGGGAAGCATCTTTGAACATACACATACATACATATATATATACCAGATGACTACCATACCCTGAACATCTTCCAGAAGTGTGGTGGGGGAGGGGGGGGGTGAGGAGAGGCATTCTTGATCACAATAACATACAAATATACATATATACACAAATATGCATATGTACTCACGCATCATACCCTGAACATCTTCTTGAAGTGTGTCTGTGTCTTGGCTGTCTCGGTGGGGTGGGCCCTGGGGATAAGAGGTGATATATATGTACTACAGGTACAGTACATACAAATGATATGTGTGTGTACAAAAAAAAAAAAAAATCACTTATATATATATATATATGTGTCTTGGCAGTCTCGGTGGGGTGGGCCCTGGGGGTGAGATAGGATATATAGGATATAGATACGATACATATACATATGATACTCGCACACACATACATTAATACTGTATGTTGGTGGTGTGGCCTCTGGCGGAAAGAGGTACGCGGAATCGGCACTCACACCATACTGTATATACCCAGTGTATCTCTGTAGACATGTTTATATATGAATAGATATATACCTTAGGTACTGAGACACCGGGCTGTCACTGCCTATTATGCTATATATTCAAAACTATATAGAGTCCTACACTACTATGCAGGATATATATATATATATATATACATTGTACATAATATGTGTACATACCTCAGGTACTGTGAGACTGGGCTGTCACTGCCGATGAAGGGACTCATCTCTAGCCGGGCAGGGTACTCCAGTCTGGGGGTGAGACATGGGTATATAAGGTATGTTATATATGAATAGACCTATAGAGTATTCATCTCTAGTCTGGCAGGGTACTCAAGCCTAGGGGTCAGACATGTGTCTATAAGGCAAATGACATACATATATTGGACATGGATAAATTCATATATAGTAAATGTGCACATGTATACATATATTGATAGCATGCTCATCTCTAGCCTGGCAGGGTACTTCAGCATAGGGGTGAGATGTGTCAGCATCAAGGTCAAGTGAGTCACATAGATATTAGCATATTGGTTGTGTATTGTGATGTCCTCATCTCACAGTTGGCTGGGTACTCAAACCAAGGGGTGAGAGTATGGTAGAAATGAGTTTATGGCAATTGAATAGTCTTACATATAGTATCAATATAGATATATATACATCCACCCCCATCTCGTTGTGATCTTGACATGGATATATATACAGTTATAAGTACGTATACATTGTAATGGACAATGAATGGACACATTGAAATATACAGTAGTTTTGTGAAGTATACATGTATATACCCACCTCGATGTGATCTTGACGGGCTGGAAGGTACGGAGGTCAAGGTCAAACCTGGGGGGTTAGTGTGGCCATGCATGTATATAGTAAGAAATATACTAGGGTAAGCATGAGTCCAGACATGTCAACACTCTCGAGAAACCATACGTCATTAGAAGTATCCCAGCATACACACGTCTGTTGAGCGTTGTATATATATGTATATACATACTAGCCTCTTCAGTGTCATGATTCTGACTAGTGGAAGGGTGAGAACATACACGCACATCATACACCAACTACATATACAATGTATGTATGAATAGTACCCCATACTACATATATGTAAATATACACTTAAACATATGTATACCTCTTCAATGTCATGAACATGACTGGGGGCAGAGTGGTCAGGGCCTCTCCCATCACAGCGGGGTGCTTGCCCTGGCCAGGCACCTCGTACTGGTATTAGGGGATACAGACACACTATACACATACTACTATAGAGACAGTATCTCTAAATACACTGAGTAGTGCTTGCCCTGGCCTGGCACCTCGTACTGGGGTGAGAGAGGGAATATGAGTAACAAACAGATTGATGTAGAACTATATGGAGAGGTATATGAGTTATGAGGTAGAAGGAAGAGAGTGCTTGCCCTGACCTGGCACCTCGTACTGATGCATAAGGGGATGAATGGATATAGAGAGAGTGCTAGAAGAGGGTCTGAAGTATATCAATAACGCAAAATGAAAGTCTTCCACTCAAATCACTGTGCCTTTACCTTGTTCTGCCCGTCTAACACAGATGGCTGTAGCATGGACCGCAGGGAGTCATATACGGTACTGCAGCCTGGTGTGTTAGATATGAAACCCCATTCAATATACGTATAAAGAACACCAAAAATTCGTATATATATCTATATTGATAGACAGGGAGTGTCATCGTGTGCCATAGAGGGTGATACAGCCTGGGGGGTTAGTGTGCACCTGATGTATATAGCGAGAGAGAGGTTGAGAGAACGGTAATCAAAAGATGGTGCTACACCCTACCTTCATGTGACTAGTATATACCTATATATATATATGGATATGTATATACATGTACATATGTATACATATATCATACCCTTGACTGGCAGTTGGAGTGTCAACTGGGGTGCAGACTCAGACTCAGAGACATAGTCTATGTCGGTGCAGCGGATGTATCTAAAGGTTAGTATAGAGTACAGGGTTAGTATAGATTACAGGGGGGGATATGGAGTATACATACGAGAGTACTAGTATCAAAGTCTCACACACACAGTCTATAATGGATATGTCGGTGCAGCACACACATTCATATACATGCAACAAATGTCACTGAATAATGCTGAATAATGCTGAATGACACATCCCCCACCTACTAGTCTTGACCCTAAACATGTCAATGAAGGCACAGGGTATGTGTACTATTATAGTAGAGGCCATAAGTGTATAATAATAACACATATATATATTGGTACATAGAACTAGTGTCATACCTGCTAGTCTTGACCCTGAACATGTCGATGAAGGCCTGCTGTCTGTCCTTGTCCTCCCCTGGGGTTAGGAGATACACATGAGAAGAATACCTAGGGAGAGATATATCACAAATTATATTGCACTGCTAAGGCCTTGTACTGTCTGTCCTTGTCCTCCCCTGGGGTCAGATACCTATTGATATATATGTACATATCTTCACATAGATAGATTGATACGTGAACATAGACACAAATGGGCATATACTTATACGATATGGTATTGTATCCTGTCTGTCCTTGTCCTCTCCTGGGGGATAAGAGAGAGGGAGGTATAAATATACATACACACACACACATATATATACTCCATATATCCATAATACATACCTAGCTTCTCCTCAATCTTCTCAAACAGTATGTGCATCAGCTCCCCCACATCATGCTGCTGGAATGCCTCGGCACCAGACCAACCGAAGGCAGCGGTCAGTTGCCTATGGTAAGGATGTGCATATGAACATCACTACTTGTACAATACTATGGGTATATAAGGATATCTCCCCCCACCGACTCCCTCGAAGGGAGATGACGGAAGCTGTATGTGGTAAACGAATGATATACTTGCATAAAATCTCTCCGTCCCACATCCACATACACACATGAATACCCTTGAACATATCCCACTATTATGCAACACCGCACATACACACAAGCAACTATACCTATCGTAGATTAATGCAACCATACCTAGTGGACACACTCTTAGGCGCTGTCTCCATCCTGTAGAACAGCCTCTGCAGCTCTAGGAGCATGCCTAGATGTGAGAGGTGTATGGTTGAGTATTAGTATACATTCAATACACAAACACATACTCCCACCTGCCCCTTCTCTGGCCACCACTGCAATGCCTCAATCCATGTATTATAATATATACTATATATACACAGTATACATATATATACTATATATATATACTATATATATATGGATATGTACCTGCCCCCTCTATGGCCACCACCTGTGCAGTGTCCATTCTTTATATACCATATATATACCATATATATACCATATATATACCATATACTTATACTATATATATACCATATATATA
>BDIP01000036.1:0-30164 GCA_003568945.1 Kipferlia bialata
CCCCTACCCAAGAGGTGGTACATGTCCTCACTCCTATGTACACTATGTACGAGCCCACTGGAAGAGCCATTACTCCACATAGGTATTGATGACAGTCGGCCCAACTGTAGGTTCCAAAGATTGCTACACCGGAGAGTGACTCTACCAGCTCGTATGACCACCCTTTATCAGCAGAGAATGCAGTGTGGTAGTAACACCGTCTTGGGCCATCCAAAGAGTCAGGGGAGACACCAAGTACTATGCGGTGCATCACCCCATTCACCGTGATCGCTTGGGTAGATGGAGCTCCTGTTTGTCAGTTTCCAGTGTTTCACAAACCAGAAAGAACTCTGTTGGTACCTTTGCGTGTGGTAATGGGGCACCTATCCTGCTCTTCCCAGGTACCCTGGTGCCTCCTACCGAAAGACCACCAAGGTCTCTTACCATGGGGATCATACAGCCATGTGTCACCATCATACCTAACCAATAGGATACGATGATCCAATCGAATCCAGACCTGTTAGGGTGATGCCATATTCATAAGAAATCCATCGAAACATAGTTAGGCGTACATAAATGTGGCAACTGCTCTTCGGGAGCGCTGTACCTTTACGACCCGGAATGCAAGGTCAGCCGCCATCGTCAACTCCCTGAACTTATCTGAAGTTATCAGGCATGACAAGAGATAAAAGGGATACCACTGATGTCATTTCTATGCAGTTGGTCTAACAAACTCTTCTAACCACATCAAAGACTCTCTTAAGGACTCCGGAAGACACTATAGTTGTAATAGTGATCTGTGACTAGAGGTCAGTCTCTTTCTTACCTGTATCGAGTGAATACACCCCGATAGTGGATAAACAGTCCCTGGAACAGAGGTACGCCTGTAGAAGTCAGATATGAGCTAGCAATTTGACCTGTAGATTCTAAGGGAGACTGTCCGTTGTAGACGCGTAATGGATACATGGACTTTACCTTGCCTCCTACAGATGCTGCAAAGTCTCTCAGAGTCAGGTTGTCCGAGTCACTGTCTCTCCACAGAAAGCTCCTCCTACGTCCACTCTTCGGAGCTGCAACTCGCTTAACCTCCATTCCCATACCCTCGCTGTCCACCGAACACTCTATCAGTCCTGCATGGTTGAGCAGTAACCCCCTCCCTACTCCTGTTGGAAAGAACCAGTCGTGCGGGTACTCACGACGCTCCATGATCCAGTCACATAGCTCAGTTGGAACCCGCCTCAGTTGCAGAACGGGAGGGACTCTGTTACGCACTGGCCTCATATCCCACTGATCTGCTTCCAGGTCTCTAAGCTTCAGGGGTTGGGGTGTCATGACGGACTGTAGGGCGAGGTCTCTGCGAATACTTGGAGAGACTGACGAGGTACCGACGGAGTTCGCATCCAATGTTGAGGGTTTCAATTTGAGACCATCTCATGTACGCGGGTGGCGTCGCAATGCAAGTCGCATGAGGGCAACTGTTCAGCTGTCCCAGTCTCAACACGACACCCAGGACAATTGTCGTATAGGACTCACACCATTATTGTAGGGGTGAACTCCATTGCTTAAACAGTCCCAACAGATGTTGAACCATAAATGAACACATATAAACTAATCTATTATACTGAATGGCGGACAAGTTGTTATCAATGACCGTCCAACACACACTCTACACCTCTCTCTGTCTCCCGCAGCCAGTAATGTGTATCAGAAACACCCACTTCCATCCCCCTATCCACACGGCCACTCATCGGTGACACCAAAGCACTCCTCCCCCCCCCCTCTCTCTCTTACTCCACGTTCAGATAACCACACCCAATGTGATCCGAGTCCCAACTAATCATCTCACTTGTGACTAAACCTCAACTCTCTCTGTCTCTGTCTCTGTCTCTCTCTCTCTCCCCCCACCTCACTCCATGTTGAGTGGGTCAAACCCATCTGACACCTCCCAGTCGCTGTCGTCAGACACACTCTCCCACGGCATCTCTGGGGTGAGGGGTGCATAAGAAACACATATTTTAATTATGCCATCCAACACATATACATAGCTGAAGTATCCAATATCTACAGCAAAGACACATCCATATTCTGCAAACTAACATATACAATACTGGCGTCCCCCATCCCAATTGTCATTGTGGTTGCTGTCAATACACGAAACACTGCAATATATGATCCAGTATCTACAACCATTAATAGTTAATCATTCATGTACTAAGTACCTGCGTCCCCCATCCCAATTGTCATTGTGGGTGCTGGTGTCCTCTGGGCAGACAGACCAGACAGGCCTGGGAACCCACCCAGCATGGACGCAAAGATGTCTGTGGTTAGTCCACAATACACCATTTAGAGGCTGTTCTAGAGATAGAATGAATGAAGTTATCACCAAGAACACATACATACACAACGAGAATAGTATGGATGGCACTATCAATACAAATACTGAATAGTGAGTTGTTGTAACACATGACTTCGCACCTGCGAATCTGGTCCCCCCATCTCCTGTGACCCCGTTGTCTGACTGGAGGAGGGAGAGCAGTCTGGTGCGGAGCTCAGGGGTCTGGGGGTCAGTGTGTACTGACAGATATAATAGTATTGGTATATACACAATGAACACACACCTGCATCCCTGTCAGTTATATCACCACTAAGAACTCCTATTCTCTCTCTCACACACGCACACATACATAAATACATACACACCTGCATCCCCGTGAGTGCCGCACTCTGCTTGTCAAAGTCTTCAGACATGCGCCAGGCCTAGTGTGAGAGAGGTATACATTATTATACACTACGAGGTCAATGTAGCTAAAGAACACCAGGCTTAGGGTGGAAGAGGAGTTTCTTTTCATCTATAGAAGACCAACACGTAACCCCCCACCTGCTGGTAGCACGTGTCGGTTGACCCCTTCTCTATGAGTCTGTCGATCAGGACAGACCGGATGCGGATGCACCGACGCACAGTTCTAGGGGGTGAGGAGATAATCCAGGGATTATGTACCAGGCCCTATAATATGTGAACACAAGTCCATACCTCATGCCCCTGAGTGTGGCTATGGGGCACTTGACCTCATATATATCTATATAACCAGAGCGATATACATACATATACATATATATGTATATACACATATATATACACCCACCTCATCCCCCTGAGTGTGGCTATGGGGCACTTGAACTTGGATGTGGCAGGGCCAGAGGCTAGCTGGAACTCAATGGACACCTGGGAGTGAGGAGTATAAATGTGGAGTGATTCCAAGTCAGGCTTCTGCCATAACTACAGACATACCCTGGGTGTCTTCCTGTCCTGCTGTCTCTCAGCCCTGGACACTGAGCGACTGAACACAAAGGGCAGGACAAGGTGGGCATGGCTGATATAAGACATAGAGACATCATCATACAACACAGCATATACAAGACAATGGAAGACATGTTTGTAGGTGGGCATGGCTGATGTTGGAGAGGGACAGTCCTCTAGACACTAGTCAATCCATATAGGAATGCCTGTATGTATACTATGCCTCACCTCATGTCATCTGGTAGGAGTGTCAGCATCTCACACCTCACCCTGCCCATGGCTGAGGTGGCCCTGGAGGTAAGAT
Organism: Kipferlia bialata; assembly: GCA_003568945.1. NCBI lineage: Eukaryota > Fornicata > Kipferlia > Kipferlia bialata. The sequence continues at coordinate 3,582 of BDIP01000036.1, forward strand.
ACATAAACTGATATCATGTCTACCATATATACTACTATCCACCACACCTCGTAACCGCAGCCACCATCAGACACCCATTTCTTATATACATACATACATGTATATGTATAGTGATATATATGGGTACCTAGTCACGGCCGCCACCATGAGACACCCATTTCATATATATATGTATATATATATGATTCGGGTGAATACACAGTGAACAATATATATATATATATATGTACATGTATATACCTTGTGACCGCCGCCACCATCAGACACCCATTTCATATATATATGTATATATATGATTCGTGGTGATCAACAATATATATATCTATACATACATATATGTATATGTATATACCTAGTCACGGCCGCCACCATCAGACACCCATTTCATATATATATATGTATATATATGATTCGGATATATATATACACACATATGTATATACCTCGTAACCGCAGCCACCATGAGGCACCCGTCCCCCTTGAAGGCTGACCCATCAGCCAGTAGAGACATGTCCACATGACCAACAGGCTGGACAAGGGAGATGCGAGAGATGAAGGGGGGCCTGGGATGAGACAATGCACATACCACTATCCATTACAGTATGTACTCTGAAGGGGGGGGGGGGGCTACAGGTTAGAATAGTGATGAAACAACACTAGGCTTTAGGACCTCAGTTGTATCACGGGAGGTATACAGTGTAATAATGATACCGACGTACCTCCCACCCACACTGCGTGTGTATGCAAGGTCATACACTGCACTGGAGTTGGGGTGGAGGTAGGCCTGCTTGGAGGGACGGGCATAGCTGATGCGGCCGGAGGGGTCTGGGGGAGTGAGGAGGGCATTAATACACTGGAACACAAGTGATATATAGATACTCTTGTCGTCACAATCAGCCTCACCCTGCTTCAGGAATGGCTCCCCAGGTCTGTAGATGGCAGGAAGGGCAAAGACCGTCAGAAGGGCCTTGGGGTTAGTACAACACGCACATACATATGCATACACTGAGAAGTTGTAATGCTACTTCATATACCTCGTGCAGTGGGTATCTGGGGAATGCCTGGGGCTTGTCGTTCTTGGTGGCATAGAGGTAGTGGCCCCTGGACCTGGCCTTGGCCTATGGGGTCAGTGGTATTATATGCACACGTATACTATCCTGAGAGCTATAGTATAGATGTATACATATATCAGTATACTACCTTGATAGTACCAGCCTTGCACCCCGGGACACACCTCTCCAGCATGTCCACAAACTGAGAGGACGCTCTGCCATCAAGAGAGACAGACTCGGGGGTGGTCTCCTAATATTAATGGGTATGAGTATATGACTATCTAGTGGGAGAGAGAGAGACACGGCCATCGAGGGATACATACTTGACGGTGGTCTCCTGATGGTTGAGACAGAAGTAATGGCATTGTAGAGCGTATATAGGTACAACATATGTACAATAGACAGGGTAATCTAGGGAGACAGACTCGGGGGTCTCCTATACAATGAGTCATTAGATATACTGGTACATATAAGTGAATCACACACACTATAAATACAGGTGCATGATACCTATGACACCAACACCCACAAAACAGTATATATACAAGTATATATACACAAAAAATGTACCCCCATACCTGTGCCTGATACCTCCTTGCCACTGCCTTCTTGTCATTCAACATGGGGATCACAGACTCACTCTGACATTAGTATAGAGAGTATAAGTAAGTAATAAGTACGATACATCAAACTAGAATGTATAGAGATAGGTATGTCATTCAACATGAGGATCACATACTCACTCTGAAGGGTTAGGGTATGTCCCAAGAAAGAGAGAAGTCCAATTATGACATCTTCTAGTGAATAGTAGTTGCGCAGAGTACTTCCGACTTAGAGTGTCAGTGCCTCACCCTGACGAGCATACATGTCTCTAGGTTACTGGCAGCTATCAGGACCTCCAGGGCCAGGGCGTGGTTGTAGGCTGGGGTCAGGTATAACTGTATAGTGTGATAATGGTTAGTGCGTGGTTGAAGGCTAGTTAGAGGAATACGCGTGGTAACACTTAACGGTTAGTGTTATGAATGATACTCACAGTCTGTGCCTGGTCCCTCCCCCATTGTGATGTACTGCTGGGTGGTCTGCACGGTGGCTGGGTCAAGGCCTGGGGTGAGTGAACGATTTTGTATTCTTTTGTATTGTGGCGACTACTGATTCCAAGATGAGACACGGAAATATATTGAGAATGGCCCCGAGACTGACTGGAGACAGGACAGGAGTTGTGATTAGAATGAATGATAATCCTATATCTCACATTACTTTGACGTTCAACAATAGAACAACAGTACCTGGCAGATCTAGCAGTGTGCTCCCCTGGCCGTGCATGGCAGTGTCACCTGGGGTTAAGAAGGATATATACTATTTCATACATGATGCTAGAGAGAAATGCGAGTCATGTGCCTCCTATCTATACCTGCCCCTCTCTCCCTTGTCTGCCTTGGCAGGTGGGGCATGTTGTCCAGGCACTCCTGCACCTGCAGCCTGGGTTACTACCGATCACTAGACATATAGCACACACTGATACTACTGGTGTATTCATACTAATAGTTGATACATACGAATACCGACTCACCTGACTGCCTCGTTGATCTCCTCCACCTCCTCAGGGACATCCTGAGGTGAGACATATATCAAAAAATATTATGAAAGGAGGAATATTGTCCAGGCAGTGAGATATCGTTTAACTATTGTACAGGAATAGACGTAATAATGGTAGAGGTCTATCTCATAGACATATCCCCCTCACCTCCTCCTCCTCCCCTGGTCCCTCAGAGACCTCGAGGTCCTCGGGGGTCAGCATCTGGGGTAAGGTAGAGAGGAACACAACACACACGTCAGCCGACCACAATAGCGATTGTGTACCCATGTGCCCTCCCACCTTGATGTTGGAGCCCAGTTCCTCCTCTTCACTCTCCTCCTCCTCTTCCTCTGCCTCCTCCTCTGACACATCATCTATCCAGTGGGGGTCATCCCCAACAGGGGTCTGGATTAGCGTATTGTATAAACAGAGAGAGAGAGAGGGAGAGAGAGGAACATCATCTATCCAGTGGGGATTGTCGCCAACGGGGTCTAGGGCAAGCGTAATATATATACGTAGGGTAAGTGTAATATATACATATATATATATATAGAGAGAGAGAGGGAGAGAGAGAGATAGATCGAGTCTATCCAGTGGGGGTCATCGCCAACAGGGGCCTAGGGTAAGTGTATTATATATATATATATAGAGAGAGAGAGAGAGAGAGAGTATGATCCTGTCCAGTGGGGGTCGTCACCAACAGGGGTCTAGGGTTAATGTCTACTATATGTATATATGACCTCACACACATATAGGCATTGCCCTACCTCCTCCTCCCCTGCCTGCTCCTGTGCCACTATCCTGACAATGTCCAGTCTATCACCCATCTTCCTAGGATTAGAGTATTATACTGGTGAATATATTAGAGCGAATAATTAATCTATATATGGTAAATAATGTCGATTAGAGTCACATAGTATACATGGTTGAATTCAGAGACACTGATGGAATAGATATTGAATGACGTAGAGTGTGGGGTATGTATATATGTTGAGTATATACCTAGCCTTCTCGTGATTATCCCCATATTGCATATTGTATACATGGTATGGTATAAGGTATTTCATATTATGCGTTACAGATACGCACACCTCGCCATCTCGTGCTTGGGGGGTCTAGGGATTCTCTGATCCGGCTGTGCTACTCTCAACCATATATATATATACATATATATATGTATGTATATATATTATACGTATCAACATCTATACCTCGCCATCTCGTGCTTGGGAGGCCTAGGTGTTAGGCCATATCGGGACAGAGACCACAGCACATCCAGGACTGGGGGTGGGTTCGGAGGCATATGATGATAATTCAGATCCCTAAGCGAATAATAACACATGCCACATATACATCCTATCAACAATATGTATAAACACACACATACATACAAAGACTCACCCAGGTCATCCAGGTCCCTCAGCTTGAACTGACTCAGCCACTGGTCTGGCTGGTCTAGCCACTGGAACTCGGCCTGGGTTTACACTCAACTAAGATACAAATAGGAACACATTATTAGTATTTATCATATCAGAGTCTATCAGGCACAACCACATACCTCTGGGGACACCCCACTAGCCCCACTGGTCTGGCCCCCAAGGGTACCTGCCCCATGCTGTCTGGGGGGTGAGGGGTATATGAATACATATGTGTACATACATACATGAATATATATGGTACCAGAGCATACAATATTATGAATTGACTCCCACCTGTTTCTGAGCCAGAACACATATGCGTTGTACCCGGCTATGCTGTCAGACCGGGTGCACAGGGCATATCTGGGGTGGGACTGTATGGATAGTGATGCAATTGAGAGTGTGATTACATTAAGCTTGAATGATGGAGCACAATTGTTGTATATGACACATGTCTTTAGTCGTGTATGAGTAACCTTGGACCGTGGTTTACGGAACACACATCTCCATTCTCATACCTCCTGAGTGCCCTGAGGCTTGTGGGTGCCACTGTCTGGGGGGTCTTGATAGGACTGCCCCTGGGGGGTGAGAGGGAGCATTAGTAGTGGTTATATTGATGACAAAACACACGAGAAAGACACGGTTCATGTAGAGACTCTGTACCCTACCTAGATGCCAGTGCTGCCAGTATGACTGCCTCCTGGGGGATGCCTAGGGGGGTGAGGCAGAGAGAAGTGTATACTCGGTATAATGGAAATACACTGATAATTCTCTGGATACACGCCTAGGGGGTTAGGGAGAGAGTAGTAACTATAGCTACAATGTAAACACACTGATACACACTGGATAAACACCTACGCATAGTCCCAGGTACACCAAGTACACTCTGATACACAATGGTAGTTCTTCCCAAGTATATAATGTACCCACCTAGGCATAGTCCCAGATACACCATGAGACTGCCAATAATACAATTAAAAGATATGCATTACTATAATACATTCACACCTAGGCATAGTCCCAGATACACCATGAGACTGCCAGATAGGGACAGAGGCAGGTGTGTGGCCAGGGTGCCCAGGGGTGTACGGGTGTAGGTGTCACCTAGGGCCTTGATGAAGCCTGGGGGTGGGAAGGCAGAATATACTCTACATTCACACATATCTCACTATGTCATGAGGATACTAACAGTACACATATATATGATCCACGTATATATAATTATTACTATACCCACCCATGTTGTTGAGCATGATGACTGCATTCCTCAGGCTGTTGAGACTGGGTCTGTCCGGCACATGCTGAAGAAGGTCGAGGGGGTCGGTGCCTGAGGTCAGGACAGTGCCTGGTAATCCACTGTATGTTTACTCATTCCATATGGCATATAATGCTAACAGCTTGTTCCCACATGTACACCCACCTGTCCTGAGGTTGAGTGTCCTGAGGATGGTCTCTGTGAGTGACACCCTCTGGATCTCCGGGACAGGGCGCTGGTGCATGGCAGAGTGGAAGGTGACCTAGGAGTTAGACAGGGTACGTAGCAGGAAAATGATTGACAAACTGGTGTACTATATCTCTGAAGTGAATTAATATATATGTATAGTGACTGTACCTGTGGCACCAGCCTGACACACTCAGCATACATGCATATCTTCAACGTATATATTTCCTATATAATACTCAGCCTGATTACACACAGTTCATACGGATTCTGGTGCAGAGACCAAACTAATATGAAGTGTTTAAAACATAGTACAACCCTACCAACCAACGCACCTGTGGCACCAGCCTGACACACACTGCGGGTCCCATCCTGCCCACCCGGCCAGACCTCTGTCGGCAGGCATCCTGATACATGAGAGAGAGAGAGAGAGAGAGAGAGAGAGAGAGAGAGAGAGAGAGTATAATATGAAATGGTAGCAGTTCATACCTGCGACGCATAGACTGTGACCAGCTCATCTATCTTGGTGGACTCGTTGTATCTGAGCTCGTTGACCACACATGTGTCTATGCTGTACAGGACAGCGGGTAGGGTGATGGAGGACTCAGCGATGTTGGTGGCTAGCACGACCTAACGGTAAGAACACATATAACCCGGCAAGCGGTAGGAAACGTGCGCTACCAAAAGTCTCATATCATGTATGCACCTTGAATGCCCCGTCCTGGGGTCTCTCCAGTGCACGGGTCTGCTCTGGAGGTCAGTGTCAAAGTCATTACGTATAGACTCCATCTATGTGTAAAATAACGTATGTGTAAAATAACGTACGTGTAAAATAACGTATGTGTAAAATACCGTATGTGTAAAATAACGTAATATATCCATATACACCTGCCGGTGGCACTGAGGAGTGCAGGATGCATATGTCAAACAGACGGGCAGGGACGTATCTCGCGTTTCTGCGCCTCTGGTAGCCCCTGGGGGTGAGAGGGGAGAATATCAAGTCTCGTACAAACCTATAGACACATAGTAGATCAACAATATGTACCTCAGTATGAACCCCTCTGTGTCTTCCAGCATCGCCTGTATGCCATGGATCTGGGCAAGGCCCGGCAGGAACACAATGCAGCTTGGGGTGAGAGAGTAACCTGTTTCTACCAGATTCCAAGTATAAATATGTTTTATCATACCCGAAGTGCTTGTCCAGCAGTCTGTGCATCTGTCTCCTGGTGACACAGGGGAGGGGGACCTATTGGTGACATGGTATGCATGATATGGATTTATACGCTTCAGAGTATCATCGGGGAGAGGGACCAGGGGGGAGAACGGCAACGTATATATATACAATTAACTGAGTGACATATCCCATACATGCATACTTCTCTCTGCACCTTGACTATAAATACATATGCATACACTCTTTACATCTATACATGGGTGAGTATACATATCCTGTACCTGCCTCCTCTGCATCTTGAATATATATATACATACAATATATACTATACTATATACATACATATCCCATACCTGCCTCCTCTGCATCTTGACCAGCATGGACACTAGAATACATGTATACTATATAATATATACTATACCATATACATATATATATATATCCCATACCTGCCTCCTCTGCATCTTGACCAGCATGGACACAAGCATCCGAAGGGCAGCAGATGTCACCTGGGGTTAGACATGAATTGGAGTATGATGCTCTGATCCATATAACGCTATGTACGTATAAATATACCTGAGTTGGCTGCTGCATGTTGCCAAGGGGTGCATTGGGGTATGTGTTGTTCTTGGGTGCACTGTCTATGGCATAGGGGGCATAGTGGTGGCCACGGAAGGTACAGGGACGCCTGGGTGAGATGGAGGTGGATACTAACAGGAATGTACATACTCTTGTCAATTAAAGGAATATGGAGAGTAATGAGTGAGATACCCTATAACTATATCCACTCACTTTGGGAAGTGGTTGTAGAGCTCCGCGCACTCGTCTGTGTCCAGATAGACCATCCTGACAGGGTGCATCTGTTGAGAGATACTCACAGTGGGGAGGGAGTCCTGCACAGCGTGGTCACCACCCTTAGGGTCAGAGAGGGGTAAAACACCGCGTAATAATATGTATGTGTTACGTACCCTGAACCCTGCAGGCTGTGTGGCGTTGCTTGGTGCATAAAGTCTAGCCAGGGAGTCCTTGGGAGGGGTGGCAGACATCAGTACAACCCTGGGGGGTGAGGAATAACCCCAGGATTATAGACCATACACATACTAAGACTATTAGTCACTCATAATTCTTACGGGTAGTGAGACTGTACAGCACCTGAGTGTGGGCATGACTGAGAGTAGCAGCTTGAGCAGGGCCAGACACAGATCGGTCTCAATACCCCTCTCATGGACCTGGGGTAAGGCAATAGTCCGCGTAAAAATCACAACTTCACAGAGCAGATATGTATATGAATATATGTATTTAGTACACCTCATCCACCACCACAATGTCAAAGGGCTCACCTCTACCTCTCTCTCTATATCTATCTATATATACATATCATGTATATATATACACACATATGTATACCTCATCCACCAATACATACACACACACACATACACACACATATATATATATATACACTCTATACCTCATCCACCACTACAATGTCAAATGGCTCATCCGCTGTGGAGGTGGCACTGGTGGAGCCCTCGCCTGGGGGTGAGCTGCATACTGTAACACTGCTAATATATGGCATACCTAGCAGTGCTATGGGGACAGTGCCGAGGACAGGTAGTTCTGCATAGATAGATACATCAAATACCCTCTATATACTATAATAACACACTGTATACCTAATGGGGCCCTAGGTGAGAGAGCTGAGGACAGATAGTTCTGCAGCATCCCGCATGTCATGAAGGTGATACAGGTGGAGGGGCCACGCTTCTTGTGCTGACCGATGTGGTAGCCAACGGTCTCGCCAACCTGGCGTGAGGTGGAGAGAATACATATAAGGCACACATAAATGAATAGAAAGAAGTATTATAGTAATAATATATATAATATTATCCAATTCACACAATATGGAGAGTGAGGGAGAGATAGAGGGCAGTATACAATACCTGGCACCCTATCTGCTCTGCCACTCTGTTGGCCAAGAGGACAGCAGCCAGACGCCTCTGCTGGGCTACGAGGATACGGGCCTGGGGTGATATATAGGAATACATGTATATATATACTACAATTTATTCTTTGATATTTTGAAGATACACCATCAGGTGTATACTCACCTTGTTCTGGGATGCATCGAGCAGGTACACTGGCACTTGGGTACTCTTGCCTGTGTCAGTATCAGTGTCGGTATCTGAGAATAGTACTTAGGTACTAGGCCCTAGTATCAGTATCCCTTGCCTGACCCAGTCACCCCACTGATCAGACACACCCTGCTGCCAGCCACGGTCCGCAGGATCTGAGTATGAATAGGTGTATATACAGACATATAGATATACATACTATATGTATACTATACATATACACTGATCAGACACACCCTGCTGCCAGCCACGGTCTGCAGGATTTGGGGGTGAGTGTATGTATATATATATAGAGAGAGAGAACGTATATACTGGTGATCTAACAACCCCCATACCTCGAGTCTGTGCTGTGCGATGGGCAGTCTCTCAGCGGCATATCGGGCCTGACAGGGTGAGTGGAACACAACGAGATATAGAGATAAATATATAGATAACGGAAGAGACAACATACCTGAATAGGATTCGAAATTAACATGTTAAACACCTGTATACATAAATGTATAACCCACCTCCTTGACCCTCTTTATGCACTCTTCCACTGCTGCTGTCAAGGGTACTCTATCCCCAGACAAGGCACGCACGGCAAGGCCTGGGGGGTGAATGATAGTGGTAACTAGTATAATATAAAACACAATACTAATATATACTATATGTATACACTCCAGAGCACGCATATCATGACCCAGGCGATAGTGTACTTTGTACCCCACTACTCAGATATATACGAGTACCCCCGTACCCATGTCACTGGTTGTGCTTGGTGCATCGTGTAGCTGTGTGGTTGTGCCCACCCTGACCCAGGGACACTGGGCACCCGAGGCCCTGGGGTCACTCTGAGTATATATATGTATAAGTAATCACTTAATGATATAATCAGATACCCTGTTAACTAGTATTGCCATGCACCCACCTGACGAAAGGGTTATTGTCACTGGGCACTCTGACATAGACCACCACAAACACAAGCATGTAGGGCTGGGGGTGAGTATGATATGGATGCGGAGAATACTACATAGCCACTGACTCTCACTGCTACATAGGCATGTCTTCTCTATCACCCTGCCACTCTTCCAGTAGCAATATCAGCGTCATAACAGATTATAGATATTGACATCGGTATCCTCCCTCACCTTCCTGCCACTCTTCCTGAGTCCCTCTAGCTCTGCTGTCTCTGCGGCACTCCTGCCAATGACCATCTTGGAGGAGGGAGGGGTGGCTGGGGGTCAGGGGTGTGCAGACACTAATAGTGAATCAGTATAGTATATGTATTGATACGATAATAGATGTCACCATACCCAGTGGCACCAAGTGGTACTGGATGGTGTTGGGTGGCAGCTTGGGCAGGAAGGAGAACATCACACGGCCCAGGACCTGGGGGTCAGAGCTCTAATTACGCCGAGGTATAATAAATAAATAAATTAAAAAAAAGAAACACCTATATATTGAGTGATGATATAGATAGATACATAATCAGTATCTACAGCTGTACCCACCTGTCCGACCAAGTCTCTCTCGTGGGTGGACAGGAACACACCTGGAGATGAATATAGGGATAGGTAAATACAGTATACACCAGTAATACATATGTATAAGAAGATGGTCTCTCTCGTGGGTGGACAGGAACACCCAGGGCGTAGGGTGCATGAGAGTATAGTGCAAATGGAAGGGAAAGCAACCACAGTAAGACAGACAATACTAGGCGTGTGTACCTGTTGCCCTCATTGTACTGTCATTCACTCCATAGAGCAGTACCCCACCGGCAGTGTTGACAAAGGAGGACAGGGTGCGGCTGGAGGGTAAGACAACATCAATGTATATCACTGTATTGCATATACTAGTATATATATATGAACCTGATATCATAGGCTAAGTCCTTCTCCACGTTCTGTATGGGCTCGTCCCTCCTCCTCATCTCCTTGAACTCCACAGAGGGGGACTCCTGGAGGGGGATCTGGGGTTAGAACTGAATGAGACATATATGAGGGTATAACCATGTGATATCATGTACATTGAACTCTATGGACTCTTGGAGAGGGATCTGATTGTGAGAGAAACATTCATGTACTGTATACAACTGAGCATCCTCTAAAATAGATATATATATTGAATTCACTACATATACTAATATGAAATGAAATATGAATGGATATATCCAAGTAATCCCACCTCTGAGTCCAGATAGAGAGTCTTCTCTCCAGACAATATTGACCTGGGGGTGAGGGGTAGGGGGGATAGGTGGTTGTAGGATAGAGAGTATAGTACTAATATATTAAGACAAGTATACCTCAGTGCCTCGAGCATGTCTGGTGTGGCCGAGTATGATATACACACATATATATATAGGTATATATCATATTATAGACATATTACTATTATATACCTGAGTGCCTCGTGCATGTCTGGTGTGGCCGAGCAGGATGTCTTCTATCACACAAATATATATTAAACATATATGTATATATCTATCACTAAGCACATCTATCACTAATGTATACACTATACACATATACTTACCTCAGCGCCTCGTGCATGTCTGGTGTGGCCGAGCAGGATGGCTCCAGGTACAGACCATCACTCGAGATGGACTGAGGTGGGAGGGAGAGAAATAGGGGGGGGAGATATATATATGTCAAAGGCAGATGGACTGGGGTGAGAGAAATAATATATATAGAGAGAGTGGGGTGATGAAGAGAGAGGCAGGGAGAGATATATATGTCAACTTGACATGGACTGGGGTGAGAGAGGGGAAGGAAAACAAAGAGAGAGAGAGAGAGGGAAAGAGAAAGCTGGCTAACTCAATCCAACACCAACTTTCAGAGAATACCAATCACACCAGTCCAGTCAACAACAATACGTATACATACATTCATATAATACCCCATGTATATATTCACCCAGGATAGGTACACATTCAGTCACAGAACACTCCCTATATACACATGTCACACGGACACCAATGCTAACCTCACCACTACCTGTCTACTTGTTCCACGACACTCGGAGACCAGTCATTAACACACACACCCAGACCACAAACCATGTATACTTATGTACGTATATATATGTGAGTGTATGTATAGGTATAACCACCTTGCCTATCTGGGGTATGTGTCTGAACAGTCCCTGCAGCTCCAGAGGCTGGGCAGTGTCAACCCCATCTACTTGGGCACTGGACACACTGGTACCACCCTCTCCCGTCATATCTACAGACAGGAAGAGTGAGGAACAGTGCGTAGACAAGAAGAGAGGACGGTTACCGACACCTACGACATTCTCTACACCCCGTACACACAAACACCTGGCTGACCACCATCGCACTCTCTACAGCCACTGGTCAGGTGAGAGTCTCAGTGCCCACAAGCAAAACATCCAGCAATCCGAGCAGAAACCGCTCTTTCTAACTCCAGTGGCCGTCCTTACCACCTGAGTATCATCCAATGCCGCCTAGACCCAGTCCCAAGCAGGGCAAGACAGGTGGGGGTGGGGGTGGTCGTTATTACTTGCTATACTGGAGGATAGAGCGGTTTTCACGTCTTCTATACTTGTGATGAGCCGGTGTGGGCTCAGGAGTGTGTATATGAGTGTTGGAATTAGTGAATGTGACATATTCAGTCTATTGAGTACTCTATTCCATATGCCAGAATCATATCCTCTACAGGGCCAGTCTTTTCTTATGTCTTCTATTGATACCACTGGTTCCCTACTTCGTCAACCCCCCCCCCCCCCCCCCCCCCCCCCCCCTCCCCCTCTCTCTCTCTTTCTCCCCCCCCCCCCCCTCCCTCTCTCTGTCTGAACACCCTTAATGGCAGGTGTGTCCACTGTGTCCAGCGCCTCCTTCTTCGGGTCCCAGCACGAGATGTACCTACCTAGGTATATATATGTATATATACACTATGTATATACATTAGTGGATTGGTCCTAGGTACATATGATGTGTACCTACCTTGGTACATATATGCATAGCATGAAGTATACGTAGGATGATGACACATGAGCCCTTATTCTTACAACCAGGCTGGTCATTGACCTTGACCTCATCGACAGTGGCCTTGGGGTGCAGGAGTCACACGAGAGTCCACTCCAGGCATGCACGCTGTATATACATCTATACATCGATTCCCCTCACTGTATTGCTATACACTAACAATCCTCTTTGTAAATGATTATAGTATACGAATATGATATAAATATACCCTTACCCTTAGCACACAATCTGGGGCGCCATGAATCTCAGCAGCAGAGACGAGCAGATTGCAGCATTTGTCAGAATGGCCATCGTGCTCTCATGTGGTAAGTCACCATCGCTTTAGTACAGTTGCGTAAGTATATATATATTGCTTACAGGTAGGTCTCCCTGCGGCTCTTGCCCTGCCTCTCGAGGAGCCCTCAGAGGTGGAGGGATCCCACATTGACATGAACGTGTCACCCTTCAAGGTATCTCTTTCTCTCTCTATACATATATTTATACATTCCGGCCCTAAATCTTAGCTATATGTCTATTCTGTGAACTCACTGCAGGTTTTCCCAAGTGGAGACATCAAGTCCTCCATCACATCCAAGTTCACCAGTGAGAAGACACTCTTCAGCAGAGTACTGATGCACATACCAGGTAACTCCTAGTATATTACTGGATACAATTTCTAACTCGATGCGTCGTATCTTACTCGATAGGTGACATGCTGCACAAGTCCCCTCTCCTCAGGGCCACTGTGACGTCCTTCAACAAGGGACTCCTGCCCCCAGTCTTCTCAAGGTACCCTACCTTCCCTCCGTCTGCACTCTCTCTCCGTCTACACCCTTAATGCCAGGGCTGCTCTAGGCCAGATGTTCCTCGCACTTGGGGAGAAGTTCACTCTCCCCCAACCAGATGCCTCACTTCTCACAATGAAGCTGGCACAGCACCTGGTACGTCTCTCTCTGTCTCTTTCTCTTTCCCTGTCCATTCTTTGCCACACATAAACTCACTTCCAGTCAGTTGTCGTGACAAGCCGCAGTGCCCCTGTGGCTCGTATGTCACACGGTCTGAACCTCGCATACCCGAGCAGGTATCGCAAGCAATTATCTGCACTCTCTTACATACATGTAGTCCTATTCGATCCTTACAGTCTAGGTTTGGACCCCTTCTCCAGGCATCCACCAGTGTGTTCAAGTTCCTCGAGAGCAAGTTCGGAAGGCGCATCCCAGCAGCAGCATTCAAGGTACTATATCGCGTAGTTTCTCTGTCTAGTCGCGTAATATACATCTGACACCCAGGTCTTCTTTGCCAGAGTGGCAGTGCTCTTTGACTGCATTGTGGAGGAGTACCCTCGGTGAGTAATACACGTACATAATACCTTAGGTTATGCAATGTAGAGACATCTGTCGCACTCTTACATTATATAGTATTCTTACGCGATTTATATATAGTTCTCTTTGACTGCATTGTGGAGGAGTACCCTCGGTGAGTAATGCACACTTACCACCATTTATGTACGCACCTACACACATATTGTTGCAATTGAGTGATCCATTCTGACCCCAGCCACTCTCCCCAGTTTGACCAGTTCACCTTCTGGGCCATTGCAGCCATGGAGAGGTACTGACATACCTACTATCAGTCTGACAGGCTTCCATTCATATGATATATGTTTTATTATATATATTATTATATGATCTCTCATACATTATTATATATAATTATATACTATTATATATTATTATACAGTATAATAATGATGTGTTCTAACACCTAGGTTCTGGGCCAAGGCCAAGGCTGACAGGACAGAGTTTGCAGCGACCAAGAAGAGTCTCAAGAAGCATGAGGTATATATACGCTCCACATCATATACACGAGCAATACAATTTTCCATAATTACGATATGCTTGCCTTACCTTCAGACTGCCCTGCTCGCAGACCTACCCCCTGATGCAGCTGAGAGGACAGCACTGCAGAGGAGCATTGCTAACATCAAGGTTAGTATATTTACGCATAGAGTATGCTCTAGGTCTTGCACATTACAGACATGTTGCATTGCAATTCTATATATTGTATATACAATCCGTCTCTCTCACCCCAGGAGAGCATCGACATCGTGTCCCCCAGGGCAGACACCAACGAGGAGGAGATGAAGTCACTCGTGGTCAGGTACGCCATTCATATCACATTACCGCGTAATAATATGTTGTATTCCCTCACCCCCAGAGGAGGCAACCTCGCCGCTGTCTACCTCTTCTCTGAGGAGATGTGGACCCACAGGCGCAAGGATACCTTCAAGAAGCTGATTGCAGAGGTATGTGGCTACCTCCTACACGATATAGTTTCTTACACGATACCTAACCACTAGACCTACCACTCCATTGGTGTAGAGAAGCCCCCCGACTTCTCCATCTCTGTCTCCCTCTTCCTCTCTGGCCTGGCCTCTGGACAGTACCACTTCATGTTCCCAGAGAAGCAGAGCCTCAACCCATTCCTCTGGCTCTATGCAGGTACCACACACTCTCTCTCTCTCAACCAGTCACGTTACATTTCTGCGAAATTTTCACCTCTTAGCTCGCTTATCCCTTGGCGCTCTTCCAGCTGTTGACACTGCTGTTTTCCATCATGTGTCAGTATCATACTCCCTCTAATCCTCTCTTCTCTCTAATTGTACTAACCCTAGGTGCCCTTCCTGCCGTTGACACCGCTGTCCTATCGTGTGTCAGGGCATGCATCGGTGCCATCATGTACCCACCTGGCATACCATTCATGGACAATACTAACGGAGTGGAGGTGGGTATATATAGATAGATATATATATATGGGTGTATATATAGTGTATATATACTACCATTGTATATATTAGTGTGTATATACACCCCTGGCATACCATTCGTGGACAATACCAATGGGGTGGAGGTGGGTATACACTAACGATTGTGTATCTTCCATTATATCTCTCTGTATTCACCCTAAATATATAAGTTGCCACCTGTGTGCAGATGTGGAAAGACGGCCTTCTCTCTCTCTGTGTCTGTATCTCTCCTTCTACACCCTTAACATACAGGTTGCCACCTGTGTTCAGATGTGGAGGGATGGCCTACTTGAGTCACTCAAGGCAGACAACACCAGAGAGAACAACCAGAAGCTGCTAGGTACCTATTACAATATGATTAATTATAGTGAACTAAACTATCTGATTGTGCCAATGACTTCTCACCTGCAGCTGTAGCCCGTAAGCAGTGCCCCATCACCGTTGTCAACATCGACCACCCTGGCAGTGTGTTCTTCCCAATTGCAGTCAGGGTATGTACTCTCTCTCTCTCTCTACTCTTATCGCAGTCAGGGTATGTACAAACACTCTAAACGGCATTCACATAAGTATACTATATCATGAGTCTCTAACCCCTAGGCCCTTGAGAATGGCCACCCCCTCATCTTCCTCTAGTTCTCTCTCTCCTTCTACCTAAGTGCCACTATTCTCGATAGCTAAACTGAACTTCTAACTTTGTAGGCCCTTGAGAACGGCCACCCCCTCATCTTCCTATCACATGGTGTGGGTACAGATGAGGCATGGACCTTCTTCAGTCACGTCATCAACCTGGTGGTGGGCAGGAGCACAAGGTATCGCGTAATAACTATAATCGCGTAGTTACTAGTATTCCTTACGTTCTTCTTACACGATAGGCGCGGCCAGGTCCTGCGCTTCAACGACGGCCGCTACCGTGTGAGAGTCAAGACTCCCCTGCACAACATGAGGATATACATCGCCATGCCCGCAGCATACTACAGGGTGAGACATAGACTGTGTAGAGAATCTCTAGTATAAATCACTCCTATTCTCCGTTCATCTATATCCCTCTTTGCTTACACCCAGGCCAGAAACACCTTCCTGGACTGCCGCCCCATGAAGCCAACGCTGACACTACAGGTACACTCTGCCTTTCTCTCTCTCTCTCTCTCTCTCTCTCTCTCTTCTCTACTCACTGGTCCCATCTGTAACTGTAACTTCTATACTCATCTGTCTATACCCAAACTCTCTCCCTCTACACCCTCAATACCAGATTCTGGATGTGTTCCAGAGGGCATGCCCGGAGGGAGATATTGGGCCATTCCAGGAGGTATACGATATATCTCCACACAGCTCAGTTGTTTCATACTATAGGACTACATACAATATGAATCTTTATATATTTTTTAGTATTGCTATGTTACGCGATACTGACCTCCTAGGCTGCCCTCAAGGAGTCTGCTGCCCACAAGGCCAGGCAGCAGTACTGGCATGTGCTGAGAGACATGTCCAGACAGCTCATCACACTCAAGCCGGGGTCAGGTAATGCTACATATATCCATCTCTTCATTTGTCAGGTACTGACCTGCATATACTAGCTAATACTCATATAGTACTGTATATATATGTGTGTAATCTCTATTCTGAGAGACATGAGTAAACAACTCATCACTCTCAAGCCGGGGTCAGTATAACGACATCTATCTCCCTCTTAATTTCGGACTCTGAGTGCTATATCTCTATATTCACATAGTGCTTAACCCATCAGCTTCTGCCGATGTCATCAGATCAGGGAGTGCCCTGCTAGACCTGGCACAGGAGGTGCAGACCACTCAGGCAGCATGTGCCAACCAGTGGGTCAGGTATGGGGATATTTGTATATTTCTATACATACATTCCCATAAACTTTATGTGTGTGAATTTATCTCTCACCCCCAGGCGTGGCATTGACTATGGCCTAGCCATGCCCATCAGAATGGTGGAGAGCCACTTCCGCTCATTCCCTGCTCCCATTCTCAGAGGTATGTGCCTGCCCTTCTCTCACTACTTATCTTCCCCTATAACTGAAGTATATACAATAGAATTATATATATTCTTTTGTTGTGCCGATGTACTCTTAATGCAGGCGCTGCCACTGTTGAGAAGCAGATGGTCTTCCTCACCGAGCGTGTGAGTGAGTTTGTCCTGGACAAGGGTGAGGCGCTATGGGACATGCCGAATACTATCAACTAGACAATGTATACATTGATGCGAGTCTTTGACACTCTTCCCTAGGCTTCACCAACTCATCATATATATACATATATGATATATGGGTGAGACGCTATGGTTCTCCCTATACTCATACTATTTTGAGGCTAGTCTGGGATACTCACCTCTTAGGTTTCACCAACCTGACCCCTCCCTCCGTGGCACAGCTTTTCTCAGACTCACTCGGCCGTCTGGTACGGGTTGCCTAGATGCATGTACTCTCTCACAATATCATCACTTTTAACGATTTGTTCATTCATCATTTACCAATGAGATGGTATAAATTAACTGGTGGTAGTATATATCACGATTGATGTCAGGTTGCCTCCACTGTAGCACCCAACGTGCTGTTTGAGATGGGCCAGTTCCAGGTGTATTTACATACGTCTCTCTCTCCCTTGCTCTAATTATATACTATATATATTTCAACAGTCTCTCAATACATTGCGTCTCATGCCCCACTTGTCCTTACACTGCAGGTCCTGATGCTCCTCTACAACCTCATCAACCTGCTGATGCGTGGTGACTTTGACACTGCTACCTGTGACGCAGCCATGTATGCAATGTCACACAACTGGAAGGCGGTGAAGGGGCGCGTAGATACCAAGTACCACGAGGTATCGCGTATTTTTACTACACTTGGAAAACTACGCGGTGTTACTCACCCCCAGTCTCTGCTACCTGTGCTCAAGACTAGAGGCACACCCCTCTCCAAGCACGCTCTGCTGAAGAGTGCCTTTGAGAGACTCAGCTGGCTGGAGGTACATTGACCCTATACTATTCCATAATATACTATGCTATCCTTCTACCCGCTAGTCCCCCGCCCCTGTCTTCCACGGTGTATGTACTGCTATATATACATATATGTTTATGACTGTATGTATACTATCTATATATATATATATATAGTATTTACCTCAGTCCTCTGCCCCTGTCTTCCACGGTGTCTGTGCCTCTATCCTGGAGTGTGATGAGGCATTTGCAGAGGCTATTCTGTTGGTCAACAACATTGATGCAGGTAATGCCCACACTCTCTCTCGCTCTCTAAGTGAGTGTGTATACCCCTTATGCCAGGCACCGAGCTTCTGTCCTATGTCCTTGGCAAAAACTGCAAGAGACCTTCCATCTATCTCTCTCTCTCTCTCTCTCTATATATATATATATATATATATATATATCTACATCTATATGTGGATACCCCTTACACAGGCACCGAGCTTCTGTCCTATATCATTGGCAACACCCCCAAGAGAGAGTACATCATGGGGCAGAACCACCACTCCAAGGACAAGCTCAGGTACTTTCTCTCTCTTTCTCTCTCTCTCTGTTTCTCTCTGCACCCTTAATCTCAGGCTGCCTGAGATGCTCGGCACTGTTCTCTGTGACGGTACACTGGCCAAGAACTACACAGTCCTCTGCTGCCTCAACCCTGCATCGGCTCTGGTACGTCTCCATTTCTCTTTGTCTCTTTCTTTTCGACACGATTGCGTGATACTAGGTCTCGATGGGTGCCTGGATGCGTGCCTTTAGCTCTGCCAAGTACATCCAGATGGGCCAGGACAATATCGCAGACTTCAGAGAGAAGGTATCACATTCACATCTTACGCGATACTCTTAGAGCTACACGGTCATATAGTACCTAACCCCCAGAACATGGCTGCTGCACAGCAGCTCAAGATGCCTAGGATGAGAGTGCAGGTACGATTGAAAGAACATCACTCAGATTCTTTTGTGTCTGTAGGTTACTAGTGTATATATATGACGGGTTCTTCTGAACTCTAGGTGCACGACATGGTCAACACCCTCCGTTCCTTCTCTAAGGCCGTTGATATACTAATTTTCATTATATATAGTATCATGCTGCTAATGCTAGGTGCACGACATGGTCAACACTCTACGCTCCTCCTCTAAGGCCGTGGCCATCGGTGTCATGTGTGCACCTGTCGATGCATTCCCATTCCTGCATGTCACAATGGTGCTGTCCCAAGCAGGTTCGTTGTCTATTATTCTCTCTTCTATACCTAAGAACTCCTTCACATCCATTATTATCCTTTTCTTCTCTATATGTCTGCCCTCACCTCCAGGGATGCAGCCTGTCTACGGCCTCTTCAACCACATGCCCCCAGAGAGAGTCGCAGTGGTGCTATGGGTGAGTCAATACCTGTTATCCCCAATGTGGTCTCCTGCATTGTTATATATATTATATAACATGCTAACATATAACGTGTTATAGGTACTATATATTTGACTCTCGTAAAGTGTATGGTAGTTCTGACCCTCAGGAAACCATCAAGGAGACTACGTCCATCTCATAATCTCTCCTTATGCTCTGTCTATTAGTTTTGTTCATTTCTGATACTGATGATACTGATACTGATATATCTATTAGTTTTGTTCATCACTGACCCTTTAGGACACCATCAAGGAGAAGAAGCCCACAGACAGGGTGTTCCACCAGCCAGTCAAGATGGTGGTCATCATGCCGAGGTACAGAGCTATTCCTCTAAATACCCATGAGGCATTGAATTGAATCTTAGTCTAACCTCCAGACATGCCGAAAAGCAGAACCCTGACCTCGCACAGTTCCTGGTGGGCAAGAGCATCTACCAGATGTGTCTGCGGTACGTACCCACTATATTCTCATGTAATATGTGATGTATATGTTGCCTTGGCTTTCCTATTCTTACTTCAGTGTGCAGCGTGACCCTGTCCGTGCAGCATACACCAAGATACCAGGGCCAGGTATAACCAACAATCTCTCTCTCTCTCCCTCTACACCCTTTAACCATCAGCCTGGATGGGTCTCTCCCCCACCCCCCACTTCCTGACCCCCACCCCTGGTATCCCTGCCTTTGTCTCCCCTGCCTTCAGTGCAGCCATGCAGAGGATGTATGCAGGTACTGTCTCTCTCTCTCTCTCTGTCGCTACACCCTTTACCTCAGGTGTTGCCCTGACCTTTGCCCAGAAGCAATTCTCTCTCTCTCTCTCTCTCTGTCGCTACACCCCTAACCTCAGGTGTTGCGCTGACCTTTGCCCAGAAGCAGTACCACCCATCATTCCAGAGAAGAGGAGCAGGTATGATTCTCTCTCTCTCTCTCCCTACACCCTTAATGTTAATATAGTCAACTGACTCATTGTGTATGTATCTCTCTTTCTCTCTCCACCCTTATTCCAGGCATGGAGTGGTTCATCAGTGTGACTATATGCGTGAGACAGGTCTCCACCTTGGCAAGGTATGTGTTCTCTCTCTCCCTCTACACCCTTTCTCTCTCCCCCTACAACCTTAATCCCAGGTTCATGGTGCACTATGGCCAGGATGCCTCTCACATCTACAGTAGACCACCCCTGCAGAGGGTGACTGCTAAGAGCAGGGTATGTTCTCTCTCCATCTACACAGTGTTAGTTGTGTCATGACCCAGACCAGGGCGTACATTTACTACTACTTCTCTTTCTCTCTCCCCCCCCTCTCTGCACCCATAACGTCAGTTGGCCCGTGGACCAGCCAGAGGAGGGCGCAGCAGGGACAGCGACGTCAGGTATATTTACGTTATAGTATATTTTATATAGTATATTCAGACATAAGCATTCTTCTACTATTCTTAAGTCTACTTTTACTTTGGTTTGCTGGTCATCTCCCTGTCCAATGACCTCATTGAGAAGTATATCCAGATATTCTCTGTCTTCTATTATCTCTAACATACTTATACTTAGGTTCGCCGGTCATCTCTCCCTCTCCAATGACCTCATTGAGAAGTGCCAGCAGAACCCAGCCACGGACATGTTCAGGACATGGTCGTGGCCTAGTCAGTTCCAGTCAGGTACGCGAAACTACAAATATTTGTATATACCTCAGTCTCTCTCTCTCTGACCATTAGGCGTTGTCTCCCCCCTCAACAACATGGCCATCCTGAGATACCTCAGACTGCTGACTGACACTATCTGTTACGAGGGACCCAGTTCATACCTCACACAAGTGCAGGTACATACAATCACAGTCTCTCTCCTTCTCTCTCTAGACACATAATTCTTATCTCACACAAGTGGAGTTACTCTCTCTTCCCCTCTGTCTCGCTCTAGACCATCATTTCTTAAGAATCAAGTTGACTTGCCTACTGATTCTCTCTTTCCCTTTCTCTGTGTCTCTCTCTTATATATCAGGTTGAGCTGCCCTGTCACGCTGGGCACAGACAAACACTTCTTTCTTTTTCTCTCTCTCTAGACCCTCATTTTCTTATCCTTCAGGTTGAGCTCCCCTGCCACGCTGGACACCTCCTGGACTCATACGACCTGCTCAAGGTAGGACATTGATCATCTATTGTGTCTCTTTCTTTTCATAGATTCTGAAATTGTTAATCCCTAGGTCTCCGATGGCCATGGCACCCAAAGGACAGGCCTCACAGCCAAGACTGGAGTATCGATGGCATCCAGACAGCAGAGCAGGTGTATAGATCTGTTTCTCTCTCTCTCTCTCCTTCTTCACCCTTAATTCCCAGGTCCAAGTATGGAGAGTCCATGCACTCTGCCAGATCAGGCATGTCCAACAGCAGCTACATGCAGCCAGCAGGTATTGTATATACATAGTATATACTATATACATGTATATATTAGTAAATACACATGTATATATATATATATGTCTGGCATGTCCAACAGCAGCTACATGCAGCCAGCAGGTATTGTATGTGTATGTATGCACTTAACCCTCTCAATCCGGGCTTCTTTTAACGTACTATCTATATTTACTCTATGCCTTCTCATTCCAGGCTCTGTCATTGCTGGTTCTGAGGCAGGGTCACAGGCCACATCCCACGTGGGTACGTACATAGACTATGTACTGGACAGGGATCGAACCCGCGTCTTCTCCATCTCCATACACAGTGTCCTCGACTAGAATCGAACGCACGACCTCTCAACTTATACTAAGACCCTCTCACCTACCAGGACGTAGGAACCACGGCAGAGGCCAGACACATCGAGTGGCACAGCAGCTTACACAGGTTAGTTATATTCGTTGATACTTTCTATTCTATTAAGGATAGCTCTAATTGTAGGCCCTGGAGTGCATTGCTGACACTGATCTGTGTCATTGTATATATATACAATTGTATATATTCATACATTGGGATATTCCTCTTGTGTCTTACTATCAGGCCCTGGAGTGCATTGCAGACACTGACAATGTGCGCATTGCCCTGCTATCCCCAGATGCACCACTAGTGGAGAAGGTACTCTCTCTCTCTCTCTCTCTCTCTCTCTTCCTCTTTAGAATGTGGTCATTAGATGGAATTGAACCCTCCCCCACCCTCACTTCAGCTGAGTGTCCCTGCCCAGCTTCCAGATATTCACTCTCTCTCTCTCTCTCCCTCTCTACTGTGGTCTATGTCTATATAGTAATATGAACCCTTACTCTAGTTGAGTGTCCCTGCCCAGCTCCCAGACATCAGGGGAATGCTCTCCTCGCACAACAAGGTCTTTGCACAGGTTCGTTGGTCACCCTCCCTCTCTGTCTTCTTCTTCTTCTCTCTCTCTCTCTCTCTCTTTACACCCTTAATACCAGGACCCCGCTGCGTGTTTGGCCAGCGACTTCTTCGGTGTTGTGCCTCTGCAGTACAGTGTCGACAGACCCAGGTATCCCTCTCTCTCTCTCCCTTATACATATCCATACTCTCATATATGGGTGCCTCACCCTCAGCATCCTGGAGGACATTCGTGACCCAGGCATCTCTCTCTCTCCCTATACATTTACACACATATAATCACACATGTATATATCTATAGTTTTCTTACTCTCAGCATCCTGGAGGACATTCGTGACCTCCTTGAGTCACTAACTGCACCATCAGACGCCAGAAAGGTATGATCTCAATCATATGTATCCTCTCTCTCTTTCCTCGACATACTATACGCAAAGCGTGATACCGTTTGTGTACGTTAATAACATGAATGTGTACATGTATACTTAGTCTCACTTTAGCGTGCCATTGCAGCCTCCATGGCCAAGAGGGGTGTCAGATCTCTCTTTCTCTTTCTCTCTCTCTCTTTCCCCCTCTTCTCCTAACCACAGCGTGCCATTGCAGCCTCGAAGGCCAAGAGGGGTGGGAGGTCTAGGTCCAGAGACGATGAGAGATACATGGACGTGGAGATGGATATGGACAGTCACAACCTGATAGGTACTGTACATATATATATATGTATATACATATGTATTTACACATACATATACATATGTATTCGTTCTTGTATGTATATGTATATATATATATATATTGACAGATACATGAATGTGGAGATGGACATGGACAGTCACAACTTGATAGGTACGATGGGTAACAATGATTCTCTCTCTCTTTCTCTGTTCATCGTATCTCTGCTCTACCCCTATAACCCCAGAGATTATCCACTCCTTGACCTCCTGTATTACTGTATCTATACACATATATGAATATATGTAGATATGTATTGTATACAACGATAACCCCAGAGATTGTCCACTCCTTGACATCCTGTCCAAAGGTCGTGGCAGCGGCACACAAGGTGTGTAGGATGTATAAATATGTACATTGTACTTTCCCAGTACCATGCGACTTTTACTAAACCTTAACACCAGATCCTTGCCTCTAACCCCCTTGCAGACTGGTATAATATGTATACATATATATTAATGTCTATATATTTATAACTGCATTTGTATTGTTCTAGCCTTCTAGTCTTACCCTTAGGTTCTGGCCTCCAACCCCCTTGCCGACTGGTGTGAGGACCCATGCGATATCAGTGGTCTGTCACAGGTACTATTGGTATCCTAAAGAGGATTCAAATATATATGAGATACATTCTATGTAAATACTATTTGAAAACCTTCGTTTAACCTCTCAGGAATAATGATTATACATGTACTACTAAGTATATCAGTGGTCTGTCGCAGGTACTAATACATATCCAGGATATATTTGCATACTCTAATTGTCTAAAATGCCAACTGAACACCAATATGTACACATATAACTAACCCTTACAGGATGCCAAGAGGGCCCTTCTGTTCAGTCTCAAATGTATATATGTGTGTGTGTGTGTGTATTCCATTCATTGTTGAATGTATTATATTATGAAGTGGACTATGATGTACTATCTGTTTACCATCAGGATGCCAAGAGGGCCCTTCTGTTCAGCTCGGCTCTCTCTCTCTCCCTCTACACCCTTAATTCCAGGATGCCAAGAGGGCCCTTCTGTTCAGCCTCATGGTCGAGTTTGCAAACAACGAGGGAATCAGACAGGTATGTACATTCTCTGTAGCTACACTGGCACCTCTGTCTGTCTACCTCTATCACCCTAATCTCCAGGCCGACTGCCACTTTGTCTGCTCCATGACCCCCCCCTCTCTCTCTCTCCTTCTACACCCTTATTCCAGGCTGACTGTCACTTTGTCTGCTCCATGACCCCTCCTCTCTCTATGGACAGGTCAAGAGACGCACCTGCAGTACAGCTGAAGGCAAAGCTGGTGAGTATTGCTTATATATATTACTATATATATGTGGGTAATCTGACATCTAGGTCAACTTCCGCCTGTCAGCTGACATGACCACCCCTGTGTCTGCCTCCTACCACCTCCCCCCTGCCTGTGCCACTGTGTACATACACTGCGACAGTGACAAGAGGAGATCACACGGGAGGTAACGCACCCTCACACATACTATGCATTTGCATATCATACAACCAAAATACTCTGTTGTCTGTTTACCTATTTACAATGCTATATCTAACTCCAGGGGTGCCATCCGTGAGGTCAGCAACGTGTCCAGTGAGAGTGAGCTGTCTCTGCTACAGGATCAGGTACATATTTATATGTATGTAGTGGGAATCGTACCTCATGACTCACCCCCAGCAGTCGAGTGGCATGATTAGGGTCTCCCAGCTTAAGGGTGGGGTACCTGGTCTAGGCCACATTGGGGAGCAGATGGCCAACGTCCCAGGTACTCTTTCATATAGAATAGTAAAGTATACCTTGATGTATATCATACACTCTGTACTCTTTATATGTTATGCATGTACTCTATGTTCACCCCAGTCATTCTTGGCAGCAGGCGTCTGGGCAACGTCTCTCTCAGAGACAAGATTGGTGCAGACCACTGGATTAGCATGGGAGCGCACTTTGACATCATGTAGAGAGCGAGATAAGCGGGAGGGAAGGAGACCTTATGGCCAATAGTGTTGTGTTCGATCCTTAGATGAGCCATGACTGTTTGGCATGAGGGGGAGAGAGAGAGAGAGAGAGAGAGAGAGTCAGGACATGTTTAGTCTTGGTTCTCTATGTTTGTGTGTGGCCTTATCCACCATGGAAGGCCCATTTTAGGGGGATCAGTGTACCATTCACTGGTATCCGGTAATCTGTTTGATTGTTGAGTTTTTAGGTACTGGCTATCTGTATAGTCAGTGTCATCTAATAGGATGTGTATGTGTATACACTCCTCACATGCACTGCTATACCCACAGTGGGTGTGGCAGCTGATAAATGATTGTAGTTTAACTCTGTTGAGTGTGTGTTTCGGTTGACTGTGTACAATATACATTGCGCTATACATTGTATATCTATTCATGATAGTCATACAGCACTCAATATGTGCGACAGCAGGAGTGATGTCTGAAGGGCGTACGGCTAATCCAATGGTTTGTAGTGGTCTGTGAGTGCTTATTCCATGTGTATCCGGGAGCGCTAGCAAATAGAAATACTGAGTGGCCAGGAGAAGAGATGGGGGGGGGGGGGAAGATGAATACTAGCATAGGAATACTGGCAGAA